>PVJX010006334.1:0-78517 GCA_004027295.1 Dolichotis patagonum
ACCCGTGAAAGTACATAAGTGTGAATTGGGAGTTTTTGATTAATTTTCTATGTTTAGTTAAGGACTGTTTATTTTCAAAAGATTTTTGTATAAACATAAGCACTGAAGTTCACCAGTTGAAGCTTTTTCTGCATCTCAAATAATAGGTAAATACAGGACATTTCTTAGATAACATTTCTTAGATTTGACTCAATGTAACTTTTGGAGTTCTCTTTTTCTTTTTAAAGACTGTCAAAGCTGTTTTTTCTATGCATGGAAAACTCATTTCTAAAAGTAAAGGATTCTTCAAATATAAATTTTGCATTGAAAATATATCTAGAATATAATGCCCTACAGCCACAGTGTTTCTGTGAAATTAAGCTGTTCTTCAAAATTATTTTACAGTTATGCTCTATTCTGTGGGTTTTGGTCAAAATATTTTAAAGGCATGTGTACATATGTTTGCCCAATTTAGCAAAATTGTGCCACATAAGAAATTGGCACAGTATGATTGCAAGATGGTTGTTTTCCAGAATTACTCTTATCAATGGACTTTTAAAGCTTTTTGTAGCAAAATAGTTTAACATCTTTTTGATTACTAGTAATTTAGAAGCAGAAAAATACTTCTTAAATGAAAAGCACTTTAGGAAAGATTATCCTCATAATTGATTGTTAAGAAGTATGTTATGGATGTGAGTAAAATAGGAGAACCTCCGATCAACAGATCAGTAGATGTCCAGGGTCCATAAGCAGCTGCACAATTCCCTTTGTAGTAAATATTCATTCAAAAAAATGGAATCTACTGGATATCTGATATTCCTCTGGGTGCCTGGATATACCAGTGCACAACAACAGAACAGATAAATATACTCACTTTTTACAACCTCTGTTCTAACAGTGTAAAATAAGACCTAGCCATTAAGCATAAAAATAGTGACAATACAGAAAGAAAAGCAAAGTGTGGTAAGTGTGCCATGAACAAATGGTAAGAGTGTGTGAATGCCTGTGTGTGGGTCTATGTGTGTTAGCCAATTGAACTGTGACTGGAGTTTTAAATAGAGTTATCAAGGATGCATCCATGTCAAAAAATGAGGTTTTAAGGAAAAGATAAAGGAATAAAGGAATTATCCTGTAAGCATATATGAGACGATCAGCAGAAAGACCCCTAACAAACTGGGAGTATCGAAAGGGCTAGTGTTACTCTGAAGGAGAAAGCGAAAGTGGTATTAATATGGATTAATTCAAGGAGTATTGGAGGCCAGCATTAGGGATTTGATGCTGACCCTGAATACAATGTGGAGCCCTTGCAATGCGATGAGCAATGAATGACAGGGTCAAACATGTAAGCAGCCTCTTCCTCTGCTGCATAGGAAGGCAGTGTGGGGGCTAGGAGGGTGAAACACATTGTTATAAAATAAAATGTTAATGTTTACACAGCAGAGCTGTTATAGATTATGAATGGATTATCTCTACCTAAGGAAAGCTCTTAGGAAAGCACAGTGAGGATTTAAATTTATTAAACATGACAGTGACATACATCATGGCAAGTAAGCTAAATAGTTTGTGCTAAGAGGAAAGTCTATGCATTGGAATGTTTGAGCAGGGTGTACTTATTTCTATCATTGCTTTAGGTAAGGACACGGTTTTTAAAGTGGTAAAACAATAAAAATAATGATATAGAATTTCAAAAACAAAACAATAGGAAATTGATAATGGTTAATATATTGTGTATTGTTATCCTCCAAGTAGTTGCTCAGATTACAAGATACAGGCATGCATAATTGATCAAATGATATAAGCACAAACTGCTCTCCTCAATGAACTAAAAGATACAAGTAATATAATTAGCTTAGCTATCTTTTATATTCATTTTCCCTTTCTTCTTTTATCCTTTCAACCCAAATTCCCATCAATAGAGAAATGGATTAAAAAGATTTAGTATTTATGAACAATGGAGTACTACTCAGCTACAAAGAATAAACTTGAGCCTTTTATAGGTAAATGGATAGCACTAAAGTCCATAATCATAAATGAAATAAACCAGTACCACATGTACAAACATTCCATTGTTTCCTTACTGCAAGAAACTGAAAAGGTAAGTTAAGACCCAAAACCTACAATAGACACTGAAAAGGGAAAGAAACAACTCAAAAGTACATAAGCTTACTTGAAAGCTATGGATTTGTTGAAGTGAATTCCATGGATAATGTAATATGAACTTCATAACAATATTAGTGTAAAATAAAAGTCCCCTATCATCTAAATACCTTTTTTGCTTAAAGTGAGGTGATATACTTCAGTAGATAGCTCATCCACAATTCAAAACACATATAATTTGATGACATTTTAAAAAATGATGGAAATCACACTGGATATCCTGGATTTCTCCTTGCATCTATATTTCATGCTTGTCTTTTTTCCTGGAAACTATTAAAAACTCATTAGTGGTTCAGACCTCTGGCTGGGCAATCTCTTGATAATCCATTCCTGGGGGTCATAGATGGCAATAACCCAGACAATAAACATTGGTGTCTCTTGTCAGGATAATAGCAACAGTGACACTGTTAACTTTAGAGTTAGGAATGTTCAGCTCAGTATTCTTGGTTTTAAAATCATAATAGGGGATTCAACAATCACTTTAAGATGTTTGAAGTGTACGGTCACCTGGAATAGGTAAGGCTGCAAATACATGTGTGCAATGCAGAGCAGCATTTGCTGTACAATTCTCTGTCATGTACATGAAATGTACAAAGCAGGAGAAGTATTGGAGATGAAGGTGTATATTTGTGGTATGGCATCACATGAAGATAAAGTCTTTACACTAGAAGAGAAATGTAAGTAAATGTGTATTTACAGAAGAGATGAGAGGTCTAAGGACTGAGCTCTGAGAAATAGCATTGAAAGTTCAAAGTGAAAAATGGAAAAAGAGACAGTGACAAAGCAGAAACAGAGACAGAGACAGAAATACAGAGACAGAAAGCAATTTGTAGGGTAGGGAAATTAAGATATATTGAAAGCTATGGGAGAGGAAAGTATTAAATAAAGGGAGACACAGCTCAGAAATGAGTGATGTGATTTTGAGGAGTGTAGTTTAGTGAAAGTTGTATCACTCTATGATAAATATATATGTCCTTTTAAAGGGCACAATGATTAAGTTATTATACGGTGAATATTTAAATATACGTACCTCTGTAGTATCCCAGTTCCCAGGATGCTCAAATGTAAATGTAGTTTTCAAATGCTGATAACTAATACAGTCAAATTGCTTAGGTTTATGTTTTTGTATTGTTTTTGATTGTTCTTACAATATTAATCTCTCTTTTTAAATAATTCAATGATTTACATTTCTTAAGTTGGCTTGTTGCTTTTCCAGAAGTGCTCTAAAGTCATCTAAAATTTCTCTCTATAGTTTTAGAGTAGAGAAAAGAAGAGAGATTTAAGTTGGGAACACTTTAGCATACATTGGTATAGAGAAAGGTAAGAATGTGAACAGAGGGCAAGAATAGAGTAAAACTTCTCAAATTGCTTACTTAGGCACCTTTTTTATTTCCTCCCCATGTTGTGGTACAAAAAGGTCAAGGTCACAGGGCACAAGGATGCCAAGTGTTGTGCCAATTAAAAAAAAAATTTAAAAGGGATCTTATGTAGAGTCATGAACAGTTGTTCTGAACACACAAGTCAAGGACTTTATACCTTCATTCTTTTCTGCTTATAACATTTAATACTATTATAATTGAATATTTGTTTCTCTCCACATTTCAAGTATTGACACTTAGTTCCCAAGGCGGTGAGGGACTAGGGAGGGGTCCTCATGAATGGCATAAGTGCCCTGGGAGATGTAGGTTACTTGTCCCCAATTCTTAGGTGATTGATGGGGAGGGATCTCAAGACACAGCCAGAAGCACAGTCTGTGAATCAGGGAACTTGCTGAAGGGAGTCTACACACACTGAGACAAGGCTTCCATTCATTTTGGTTGAACTGTGAAAGGCCATCCTGATTTCCATGAGTACTTTCTTACCAAAGTTTCCTTAGCAGAAAGATCTGTTTATTTGTTTTACTTCTCCAATGCATAACTACATATTCAAAAACTGAAAGAAACCTGTGCCTGTGATAAATGATGAGAACTGAGACATTTTGAAAGTGTTCAACCAAGCACATGACACGGCATCCCTTGGGAAACAAATATGACCTATGAATATAGAATGCCAGCAATTTATTATGTTTTTATCTTGTTCTTTTTTAAAAAAAAAGACTTGTGGATAATTTACTACCACATTAAATCTACGTGCAGTCTCAAATGTGCATGCCAAATGAGAGATAGTTTATTGAAGTGAAGATACCAAGTTTCAGAGTGCAGTGGAATGCAAGTTTATTAAATTAAGCTAGAAAAGAAGCACAACATGTAACAGATAGATGCTGACTTTTTAATTTTCATTATTCTGGTGTATATTTTATTCTTAATGCATCTATTCCATATATTTTACACTGTCTTTTGACTATCTCCATGATGATTGATATAATGTTTACAGAAACAAGCAATAATTTTGACTTTCTCAATAATTAAACTATATTAAAGTTTTGAGTTCACTATCTTTATACCAATCCAGTAAGTTTGTTCCAGTGCATTTGCATGTGTTTTACTTAACTAGGTAATCATCTGTTACTGACTGTAACCTATGTGTGTTTTTGCTATGACAGCTTTTTTTAGTATATAGATAAATACGATGCAGATAACATGCATTAAGTTAATAAATGCTTGCTTGGTGGGTAAAAAATGACCAGTATTGTTTATCAGCAGTGATTAAGTTAGACAGAGAACTGTCAGACAGGAAATTCATTTGGGTCATGTAAGTCATAAATATAGATTAGAGGGGAGATGATATGGTTTTGATTAATATATCTGAAGAAAAAAAGTGACAACATTTTAAAAAAATTTTACAAGAAAATTACAATTACTCACTGTTTTCTAATTAAAATAATCAAGTTTTCTTAGCACAAATACATGTATTCACAGGCATAATCTCATGATATTAAAGTGTTTCATTAAGGAAAACTAGCTATTTTTAACATGAAAACAGTTGAATGATATCATCATATTAAATGAAGGTGGAAAATAGTTATTATCTTTTTATTTCCTTCTGTATGTGTACTACTGCCATATCCCACCCTGCCCCCTCTCTTCTTATCTTTGCTATTGAGAAGGATGTACTGATAGTTTCACCTTTAGCTCAGTTGTGACTAGGGCCATGTTTTACACATGACCTTATTTCTCAACGTTTTCCTTGGATTCACCAGTGTTTGTAACCTCTTCAGGGCAAACTGAAGCTATTTTAAAAGATCAGTATGTTCAAAAATGTAAGCGAGCCAATTCCAGCAGTATAAACTGTACAAAAACTTATAAATGATAAAGTTTCATTCCATATGTAATCTTCAAATGAGTAACGCACGTAAACCTACTACTCTTAAAAGGTTTCAACACTGGAGGAACACTATTATAAATATTGCCATTGTTATTTTTTTTACATGGCAGTACTACATTAGATAATTAAAACAATGACTAACCCTTCTTTGTCAACATGTGGTAAGTCAAGCAGTTTTTGAAATGTATCGGAATATTTATGGATGATTTTACTTATGCTTGGGCATTTATTTCAGCAGAGGTAGTGATTACTTAAGAGTAAAAAAAAGATGTGTCCTATTATAATGATATTAAAGTAGGGAGTACAAGAACATGTTGTAAATCAAGTTACCAGGTACAGTGCAACAGAAAGGAGATTTAGGGATTCACTACAGTTAAGGCTGAATTATCACCATGATATTCCTAATGAATATATCCATTCGGAAATTAATTTCTCCTGAGAGAAATTAATTGTTTATTATGTGAGAATCAGGCCTTCATGAATGAATCTTTCAGTAAAATGCAGCAACCTCAGAGAGGTTTTCTGGGGAAACAGAAAATGTTCATGAATCAAGACAGATGTGTTGTGATAAGAGCTTACCAAATAGTACCGATTTTATTGTATGTGGGAGTAATGAACTATGTTCATGAAAATAAGTGATGCTATCTTTTCCTTTCTAAGTAATGCCCATGAAGAGTGTTATTCCAGAATATTTTGCAAAATATGATAGGCTGATTCTGTAAATTACCATTTAAGCCATCGACAATCTTAATATTTTAGGGTTATTGGTATTCAAGTTTAGTTATACTAAGTAGAATATTTTAGGGCAATCTTACTGCCAAAATAATGTGATGATTGTAAAGAAGATTCAGTTTGAATTGCAGAGAGGAAAACTAGAAAATGAATTTATAAATCCCATTTTAAGTTTGTACTGTCAATTTGTTTTATATACAGTATAAGTTCCCATCACATTTGGGTTAAATACAAAATAGTGAATTATAGTAATCCATTTCATTTAGACTTAGAAAATTGGTTTCATGAATACTAGAAAAAATATTACTTGAAATCTCATTACAAACTTTACCCAGGAGAGAAAACCTTGAAAAAATGGATTTCTGACTCCAAGCCAGGTATTTATTTTCCTAGCTCTTCATTTAGACCCATGTTTAACTGTGGGGGAGTGTCAAAGAGGTAAAGACTGAATCATAATTAGTGTCTCTCCATTTTACTTGTGATTCAAAATATTTCAACCTTGCCTTCTTAGGTTTTTATTTATTTTTAACTGTGTTTATTGTTTCATTAGGAAAACATCTGCCAGGAGTTATTAGCACATCATAATATAAACATTTGTTTGATATTCCGCTCTTTTAAATTTTAAATGAGAGAGCAAAATACAGAGGTGCTTTGTTTGTTTGTTTCTTTGTTTCAATTTGTGAGAGGTAACCTAAATATCCTACCTTGTTCTGTATTTTTGTCTGATAACTTCTGTATTCATCTCGCGGTCTTATTTGTCCAATGACCTTGATGGAAACTTCAATTTCATCTGGTAAATGACAGCTCATAAGCTTCAAATGTGCCTCTATTCATGCTACTTCCATTTGCTAGTGTATCCATAGGTCTGAGGAGCTATGAAAAACATTATCGCTGTATGATACTCTTGCACTCCAGGAACACCTACAAAATTACTCTTCTCTATCGAGACCTAATGAGCTCCTCTTTATGACCATGTGCAACCTCCCTTCTTCATGGAACACGTGAAGGGAAGAGAGAAATCACTCAAGATGCAAATTATGCAGACTCTCCCGACCCAGGTGAACTAGACCTTACAGAGTGCCTGTCAGGAAGATGTAAATTTCTCATAAGCAGCTAGATCGCTCCACTCAAAGGAAGTTATTGATTTTCTTATAGTGTCTTCAGTGCACAAATGAAAGACCCGCTGGTTTGTGTGGTAATTTTTTTGCTAAATTGTGTCTTTTTTACCTGTTACTACAAGAGTTCATTTAAATAGAGTTGTCTTAGAATATACATGTTTTGTTCCCTTAAAAATAAAATGAAAATAATGAGATAATGTGAAGCCTTTCCATAGGAGAAAATTCCAACATTGTGACATCACTATCTATATTTTAATCAATACACATTAACGCAGACTGCTTTATGCATATGTAGAACCACGTTTGCCATCTCAGTGAAAAATGGCACAGCAATTAAAGTGTCAAAAAAAGGCTAAGGAGACAATGTGAGATTAAGTGCAGTTATAATTTTATTTTAACACTCTGCAGTTCTTTAGTGTTCATTGCCACGTTCTCTTTTTTAATGATTTCAAATCTCAAAACATTAGCAAAACCCAGCATGCAGTTTATTATCTTATGTAAAATTGTATGCTTTAAAATCACCTTCCTTCTGTAGATAAAGGACACATGTGGATTTTGAAATTATTTCTCTTAATGATGGAAAGATGACAAACACCCCTTTATTTAAGTGTGTATGTTTTCCGCCAGTTGAACCTTTTAAGCAATGCTTGCATACCTGCAATTTCTGAGGAGGCTTAGGTGACATAATGACAAAGAGGGAGCCTGTCTGTCTATTGAGTGTGGTTAGACAGTGACTTTGATGAGACGTTCAGGACCAAGAGCGTCCCATGAACACTTCTCAGGCCGTGCCACAGACTCTACTTTCATCATTCTGAGCAAACGCTGAACTGAAAACAGAAGTAGAATATTTAATGCTCTTGCGTTTCTTTAATTTGTTCGTAAATAAAGCTGCAGACCTGCATGTTCCACCTCAGGGAACCCCAAGGGGTGCATTTGTGCAGGGACTTAGCATCCACATCAAGCACTAAGGGAACAGAGTAATGAGACGCTGACATGCTACTGGCTGACATATAGGTTTTATTAGATTAAAAGCTCTGAAATGCCCATAAGGCAGAATGAGTCGATGCATATTCTCTGCTTCTAAAAGGTATAGAATTGTTCTAGTCCATAAAACAAGTGCATGCAGCGCGCAGCTCATGTCTGTAAATCTTTTTAAAATCAGTGTGACATTTGTGTCCTCTTATTGTACAAAGGAATATTCCCTTAAACATAAAAATGGTGCTGACGTAATGTTTCTCACTCACTATCAGGGTCTTCTCATTCATAGAAATACTAACTTTATTTTAAAGAAATTTTAGGTACCTTAAAACTCTTATGTGTATATATCTGTGATGAGGTGGCACCATGATAGCAGCATAATTTTTTCTGGTTGGTGACAGAAGGGAAACCAGAGAGATTCCAGGTGTGGTAGAAATCCACTGCTAGAGAGGTTCCTTATGGCTGACGTGGAAGGCGGTGGGGCACAGACCGAGATAAACTACTCAGATGAAATCATTCAGAGCTGATTGCTCGCAAGACAATGGGAACCTCAATCCAACACCCGCTAGGAAATGAGTGCTGGCAACCATCCCAGAGTATCTGAAAGCTGATCTATCCACAGGCAGTTCTCCAAATGAAGATGCCGTTGGTCAACACTTAGATTTCAACAGAATGAGATTTCAATTTGAATATAGCAGACTCCTGCCCAAAAACAGAAATGATGTAATCACAAATTTGCATTAACTCACTAAATTCATGAAAATCCTTTACATAGCAATAGATAAAAATATAATTATATATTTGTATATGTATATGTATATGTACATGTATATGTAATTCAGTGGAGGGTCTTGTTGCCTTAATTATCCAAAAAAATTTTTTCTTATTTTAATGTTATTAATATCTTTAACATTGAGACTAGTAATGCTTATTTTATCAGCTTCCATCAGGTGTAATTACAAAAATGTATGCAAATATAATGTAACATTTATAAAATATAATGTTTTGAAGCTGGAAAACATGTAAAATAATTGCCATAAACAAGATAATTAACTGATCTATCACTTCATATCTTTTTAAAGTAGAAAGTTCAACATTTACTTTCCAAATAAATTTCCATTTTATGTTATAATAATTTTAACAATTCTCAACACATTCAACATTAGCTGTAGAAATTTTTCATGCTGTGTAACTGAAATTTGCTATGATTTCACCACTATCTCCCTTCCTCCCTACCTTATAGTTACTAGTCACAGCCTCTCTACTTCTACTATCTGCTTCTCTACCTGTGTTTTTAATATGCCACCTATAAATTAGAATGCATAGTACTTTTTTTTCTGTGCCTGGATTACTTCAGTCAACATAATGTTCTCCAGATTGTCACAAATTAAATAGTTTCATTTGAAGGCTAAATCATATTGTATTATAGAAATAATGCATTTTTGTCCACGTATGCACTGATAATACTTAGGTTGATTCCATATATTTTCTACTGTGAATAATGCTGTAATAAACATTGTTTAATGGTCATTTTAAAAAGAACATTGAAAATTTGAGCATTTACTATATTAAGAACAGAGTTCCTATTTCCATGAGTTTTTTCATTTAATTTTTGCAAATACACCAGAAGAAAATTTCCTCAAGGTGAAAATGATAGCTAAATTTCAAACTCAGACTATAAAACCAATAATTTAGATTGTATGCTTTAAACCCTAAAGCCCATCTAACCTAGTTATATCATCTAAGGAAAAAAACTAGTAATGTATTAAATAAAGGCCTTTGCTAAAAAAGAGGAAATTTCTGGGTGGAATAAAACTATCTACTGGGAGGTTATCTCCAAAGCCCAAAGCCACACATAAATCTTAAATCACTATCTGCATTTTATCAAAAAGTCTTTAGAGGTGCATGATCATTGTATCTTACACATACTGCTAAAAACAAATCAAAAACAAAACAAAACAAAACAGAAAACAACCTCTTAAGTCATTTATCTACACAAATGTTTAGTCTAGGACTGTAAATTTATGAAACTAGTGTAGAAACCAGTATGGGCTTTCCTTATAGCAATAAAAATAGAAATAGCATATATTTTAGTTATATATATATATATATATATATCACATAAAAAGTCTACATCTCATATTGAGAGGAATATGATCAGAAAAAATAGAAACTTCTGAACTCTTTCTACACAGGTGGATGAATGTGTAAGAAATAGTAGTACAGATGCACAATGGTACAGCCTGTTCTTTCACTTCCCTTGAATGATGTGATCAAACCTGTGACCTATGGCATTTGACCCCTGAACCATAGCCCCAGCCCTCCTGCTCTCTGTGCTACCTTGGTGAGCTCAAAGCACATTATGTTCCATGATCTTTTTTCCATATGAATTCTTAGAAAAATAAACACATAAAGTATAATTGTAGTCATGAGAATTCCAAAAGGATAACTACAAATTTCTACTGTGAATTTTGGCAAATTATTTTACCCTGAAATTTTGATTTCCTCCTTTTACAAAGCGCAAACTATCACTTTTCTACAAATTTAATTATGCCACAAAGCCCACCACATTATCTGTCACACAGTCATACATAGTAATTGGTTTTTTTAAATTTTTTATTTTTTAAATGACCAGGGAAACAAAATATAAGAACTGGGTGAAAATTCTCTAGGCCTCTTTCTCTCATAGTGTGTGCCTAGCTTCGTGGAAGCTAATTTGTGCCTTTGGTATTCAGTGACCTAACAGTGTGGTGAAGCCACACTGTCGCTTTAGGCTAAAAGAGGGAAGGCTGTCAGTCCCATAACCTCGTGAAACAACCAGCATTGGAGAATACTTGCACAGAGGTGGAGTTAGCTGTATAGCTGTCTTTCCTCACAATTACCCAACGACACTGTTCAAACGGAATTCCATGCACCTTCCCAAAGCTGCATGCCACTCCGAGCTCACCTGTTTTCCAAAGTTGAAACTATCAGCTCTGATAGGATACAAACTGCAAAAAATGATATTTTTTTCAAATTTTTATGTGAGTCAAATAAACAATAAAATCCTAGTCACTGAATATATTTTCACTAAGTGTTTTCAATTACAGTTTTTTTAAAAATCTATTTTTCCCCCCATTTGGAAACAGCAATTGAACTGCAGTTTCTCTTCATTTTAAATTTTCATTCTTGGAACTGCTTCCGAGGGGAGAATTACTTTTAAAATAATTTTCTCTGCAATTAAGTAAATGAGGATGCATAGGGCTAACATGCCCTAAATTTGGGAATTACTTGTTTTACTATTTAAGAGACCAAAACATTGAACAGTGAAACAATTTCAGGCAAAACAAAGAGATAACCCCATTTCTGATTTAATCTAAAAAGGGAAGATTTTATCCAGTTACTAAAACTGTTAAGATCCTTATCTACAGCACACAGAATGATTTCTCAACTTTAGATATATTGATTTGCCTTTTAAAAATCGGTTCTGTGATACCTTAAGCCAGTATTCTTCAAAGTTAATTCTAGGACTTACTAATGCCCCCTACTTACAGATTATTAAACATTTCATGGCTCCAGGATTTCAAACTTCCTCTAATATTCTCCATCTATTCAGGGGTGGTGACATTGAAGTGTTTTGAACACAGGACACCAGGTAGGGTATGTTTGAATATTGTTATCTGCCATGTGAAATTCTGTGTGACCTTCAAAGGTTCATTTTACCCCTCTGTCCCTTGGTTTCCTTAGAAGTTGTTAGGTGTGTGTAGACTCATTTAGCAGCTATGCATATTAAGTAGATTCCTTCATGTAAGGCAACAGCAATTAACACATGCTTTATATAAATTAAGATTTACATCAGGGGTTAAAAATCTCACTTCTTTGTTAGAAAGTTTTTACTATTTTATGAAATAAACCCCAGGACACTTTGGATGACTCTGCAGTATGTGCCTTGCCTCAAAATGCTTGTGGAAAGAACTTTAGAGGCTCAAACACCACCCTCACTCTCACCATCCCTCTGGCATCCTCATAGACTCCTATTTATTGAGAGTCAGTCTGTTTTGCTGATTTGGAGTGTTTCATTTTTCTTCACCAGATACTAGTTAAGAGTATGCTCTAATAGGAGACCAAACTAAGTGCAGTTCTGTTTGCCCCAATTCTTATGCCTGAAATTATTGTATTATTTATTAACAATAACAACAACAAAAAATCCAATTTCTCTTGGCCACTCCAGATTGGAAAGACTCCATTTTTCTTTCCTGAAGTTCTTATAAAATGTCAAACATAGATATACATAAACTCTTACACAACACTCCTTATGGTGTGTGTGTGTGTGTGTGTGTGTGTGTGTGTGTGTGTATTACAAAAACATGACCTGGGTAAAATGCACACTTCTATTGATCTCCCTGGAAATGCTTCCCTTCTGTTCAGCCATGATTATCCCCTTGTTCTTGCTAGAATGGAAGCAGTTCTGGAGTCCCCTTCAGTGAGTGTCACACTGTGATGAAAAACACAGTGAGCCCTGCTGCTGCCCCATGCTGTCTCCTGGAAAGGAAGTCTTCTAAAATATTACGTTGTGTTCTTCTTATCTTATTTACTGGATCTGGTACTATGGGACCTCTGGATCTTCCCCAAAGGCAAAATGATCATGAATTAAAGATTTTCAATCAATTCAGGAAAAGGCAGGCACAACGGCATAACTAAAGACACTTAGGTAAGAGAACTTCCCGAATTGCTTTAGAAAGTGCCAAGGTCAGTGGGACGAATCTGTTCAAAGTGAGGGGGACTAATTTGAGAAGGTGACAATCTTTCTTTAACTGGAAAAGTTTTATTTAATTATTTTAAATTCATTTTGTTGGTACAATTTACATATGCAGAATGAGCACATTCATCATAGGGACTTTGTACCTGTCATGATATATTTTGCCTATTCTTTTTTCCTTACTCTCCTCCCCTCCCTCAATCCCTTTTCTCCTTATTTGCAAAGCTCTGTTTCCATCTTTTCCTTTTCTGTGCTTTTTTTTTCATTTTCTTTCCTTACTTTCCTTCCTTCCCTCCTTCACTCTCCTTCCCATTTGAACATTTTGTTTCTATCTTGCAATATCTATTACACAGTTTGGTCCTTATTTACTCTTTAGGTTTCTCACACCACATTATTTAAACATGTGTGTGTAATTTATTTCATTTAACTGTAGAGCTTCAATGTGCATCCATTTATCTAGAAATATCTAAACATCTTTGTGTCAGAGTAGTAGTCCATTTTATTGAAAAAAAATAACCTACCTCATCTTTATCGATTAATTGGGTAATGAGCATTTGGGATGTTTCCCAGATTTAGCTATTACAAACTGTGCTCCTACATTTTTCAATAAAAATAAACACAGACTATTTTTTCAATCACAATTTGTATATTTAAATCATTATTGCTATGTGTACTTATCCAGTTATTGGGTACTGAATACATAATACGTTAAGCTGAAAAACCATTAAGGATATTATATTATGTAGTTGAGTTTGGAGGGCTGGCATTCTTTCAGACGCTACAACGATTATATATAAAATAGTAAATCAAGTGAGAAAATAAATATGTAATCCAAATTAGGTAACTTTGTGGATAACTGTTGATAACTATCATATTTAAATGTAAGAGTAGAGAAGAAGGCCAAGCACATTACAAAAAGATAGAAGGAACAAAACGTATTTAGATGAAATATAAAGTATCTCTAGCACTTAAAGTAGATGATTATTTGAACTATACATCAATGTATATTTTTAGCAGTTTGAAATATTTATTGAATAAAATAAGTATTTTAAATATGAATTCAGGATAATTAATTATGAGTTTGATGTATACTGAAGTGTATCGTCAAGTCATATTGGACCATATGTGCAGGAGAAACAGGCAGGGACTTGTCAGGAAAGTCATTACCTATTCAGATTTGAGGGAGTAATTATACAGTATATTGTTTTTCCTTCAAATTATTGGTAAAGATGACTTGAAATTAGGTGGAGAAAACAGAGAATACACAAAATCGGTCTAACTGGTACAAGTGAGGCAATATGATAGAACCTATGCCAGGCCTTAAGATGGAAGAATCCAAGAGAAGTAGCACCATATACTTTAGACAGAACATCACACTGTATAACTGAGCATTCCTTTTGGAGTTAGACGTTTTAGTGAATTGAACTGTGTTCCCCAAAAGGTAAACTCACATTATATTCCCTAAAATCTCTGAATGTGACTTTATTTTAAAATATGACATTTTCCAATGTGCTCCAGCAATATTAGCGTCTTTAAGAGGGGAAAAAAAAGATTTAGATACAGAAACAAAAATGGCACATACAAGAAGGCTATGTAATGAAAGAGAGATTGGAGTGATACAGGTACTGTAATAATTGGTACTCACCAAGATTTACAAGCCGCCATCAGGAGTTGGAAGAGGCATGGTACACTTTTGGCCTGAAACTTCCAGAAATAAACACGGATTACACCTGCACCACAAGCTTCTTACATTCTTAACAGTGAGAAAATAATTTCTGTTATATTAAAATGCTCAATGTGTAGTAATCTGCTGCAGTATTTCTACCAAATTAACATAGATAATTTTAAAATCGTTCTCATCTTTGCTGTGCAATATCAGTCAAATACCCTCTCAAAATCCTCAATGACTACTTCATAAAGTGAAAATGAGCTAAAATTCATGATCATTTGGACAGTGGTCACATATAAGCCGTACTTTAGAGAACTGTGAGGACTGAGACACCAGAAGTACTTAAGGTAATGTATGAAATACAGTAAATGCTTAATACATGGTGCCGGTAAACTGCAGGGATAATACAGTGGCAGATGCATGCGGGTCAGAAGTCTACACAGCTGGCATGAAGAAAGCTAAATAAGCATGCAGATTGAGTCATAGGAATGAGTCTTCCAATAATTCATCGATTCCTAGGTGAAAGTGAAGGGGCAGTATAAATGGACACAGCCCTAGAGTAACTGAGGCATCAGGAAAGTTCAGAACACAGATAAAAAGCATGATTTGCACCCTTGAGAGAAATCTATTGTGCAGGAAGGGAGGAGGACAGAGGCCATTCATCTCTGAGACTGTACAATGGGCATCATGATTGCCACACAGCTATAATGTATTATACTAGCCAAAGGACCACTTGATATTAATAAGCAGTGTCAGTTCTTGAGCTTACCATTTTAACTCTTCTTCATAGGGCAAATTTGGGTGATTAGAATTTGCTTGTGTTTCTGACAGAACAACTGTGACTTCTGCAAACTCCATTTAATTAATAAGTCTATTTTGGATTTTCATGTTGGCAGGCAGGTCAGGGAAATAAAGAATAAGCACAGTTGAAAGGGAACCATACTGTTTTATAAATTGAATGAAAAGCCAGACAAATGCCTAATCTGCTTCTTGAGATAAAAAAGCAAATGACAGTTTTTCAACACATGGCATTAGTTTGCTAACAAAATGGTCCTGGAAATAAAGCAGGCTGAAAACTCTTGTATAGGAACAAAATGAAATAAAATATGGGAATAGCAAACAATCAAGATTAAGAGAAATACAAACTTAATTACAACAATACATGCATTTTAGAAGAGGTAAGACTCAATATAAAATGTTATTTCCATAGAATGCATTTAATTAAGACCACAGAGATGTGATTTTATATGTATTTATTGTACAAGTCTATTTGCAGACACATCATTTCAAGAAATTTCTGAAGGTTATAGCTAAACTGTCCTATTCCATAAGGTCTTGATTTTTTGGTGGGTACAGAAGTAAACAATTCACAGCTTTTCAGGGCACTGTTATTTTATGTGATACAAAGTAAAGTTGATATAACAGCTAAGCAAAGGAGCAATGCTTTGCTTTAAGGAAAACAAAATTTGTCCTCTAGGGCTCTATGTGTAATTGTTTTTCTTTATCTGTGTTAAGCAATATTAAAAGGGACTTTTATGATATATTGAGCTTCATTTGAATAAAAATGTATTTTCCTCTCAAAAAAATACCTACCAATAATTTACTTCCTAGTTACCAGGATAAAATACCCTTTTGTTCCATTTGATAGCAAAATGTCCGCAATTATGACAAAAGTGGCATAACATAATGGAATGAGAGCCATATAATGCAGCCAAAGCACATGCTTATAGCCAAAGTATTGCTCCTACGTACTATATTTTTCAGTTATATTCATATAAAACATCAATTTTGTTTGTGCTAAAGAATTTTGTCTTTTATTCCATTTGTTGTTAAAATGAATAAGGTGAAAATGTAATGCTAACCAATACAAAAATAAAAATAACTACAATAAAACTATTTTAATGACTCAATAGTTCAGCATTTTAAAATCCATGTTATAGGCACATTTACTTCAGCACTTAACATAAAATGTTTCAGGTAAATTTCATGTATGTTATTGCAGTGTTTAAAACTTAAATATCATATAAATGGGGGACTTTGTATTATGATGGTCTCTAAAATGATTTAAAAAGAAAATGTTTGACACATGCATCATTAACTTGTATTTTTTTAGAATTCCAGAGTTAATATATTGCTTTCCTAGATTATTACAATTAAATGCAAGTAATTTCTGTTTGGTTAATATATATACTGAATAAGCCAGTTTTACAGGCATGCTAGAAAAATGTTCAGTTTGAAGTGATTTTGTAAGTGGAAAGGGTCAGACCATCACTGTAAATCTTTTGTAAGAAATGAATTGTGATATGCTCCAATTAAATCTGTAAGCAGTGTTGTTTAGATATTTCTACATTCTCATCTCAAATCTCAGGTATTTTCTTCCTCTATTCACTATTCAGTATGAAATTTCATTGCTTTATAACTGCATTATATCATTACAGTTACAAACATTTGTTTTGAACCTTTTCCTCCCCTCTGTGACTGCCTTGACTTTATTCAGTCAAAGGCTTTGTAGGATCATCATACAATATTAAATGCAACACATTCCTTACAGTCTCATGATCGTTTTACTGCTGCCCAATGTTACAATGTCCGTCTTCCTTTCTCTATGTCCCTATTCCTATATAAGTGAATTAAGAATTACATATACAAAAAAATAATGGGACACACAATATGTTTGTCCTTTGGAAGTGATAAACAGAGATCAATAGTAACACACCGTGGGCTACAGCATGACAGCCAAGTTTAGAGTTTTACTTTTTCTGGAGTCCATGTGAGTTTGTCAAGTACTCATCAAGGTTAAGTTGGCAGTCTGGGTTACCATCGCTTTCACAGTGTTTCTGTAAATAATCAAGAACCACTTCATGGACAAATTGACAAATACAATAGAAAAAATAAAAACAGAAATTTCAGAAGAGGTGCAATGCAATAGAATGCTATATCCCTTTGTAGCTAATTGTATGACTGTGGGAAAACCTTAATAATTTAAATTTGTATGTTGTAGGCACATATGCATGCATGTATATAATTGAATTTACATAGTTGTGTATGATGAATAACATTTGATTTTCCCCAAAAATACAATTGTGTTGACACAGGATTAAAGAAAACAAGATTGAAATCGTTATGCTCCCAGAATCACCCACCTCTTTGGATAAATAGAGTAACTACTAATACTCTTGGTCATTTCCTCTGAAACAAAAGATGCTTCCTCTGCTTCAGCAAAATTCTAGGATTGCAGTCCTCTTGTTATAATATAAATGAATCTCTCCACCTGATCATGTAAATCTGATTTGATCTAAATCTGATCACCAAAATCTGACTTGTTCTAAAAATATGCAGTCTATTCAATCAGACAGTATTGAGAAGTATGCAAAATTTATATTTCATGGAACATGAATAAATTGATACTGTGTGAATACAATAAAAAAAGATTACATTGGAGTTACTGTATGATATCTTTTAACTTTCATATTTCACATGTTGAAAGTTTCCAAAATTTTCATCTTAAAATGTGAAAATTTTGACATTTTTAAACTGTAAAATAGAAGCAAAACAATCATATCATGCAGCAATCAGAAAGGAATGGATGAAGGAAAGTAAGAAAAGATAGAAAGAAGGAAGAAAGGAAGGAAGACAAAATGTGATGGTATGTATTGATCAAAAAATGAAAACAGCAAAAACAATACATATGTGATGGGTTTCATTGAAGAAGGTATTTGAGCGTTGGACTAAATAAACTGGTTTGAGAAAAAGTTTTCTTGCAGAAGGCAGAGCAAAGTCATTTATCTTGAAGCAAGGATGAGCTTAACCTGTGAAAGCCTGAGGGAAAAGATCAGCAAACATGAGTGCAGGAGCCAGTGAGGACAGAGTGCAGTTAAATTCAGGTGCTGGCACGCTGAAGCACAGGCTTCCTCCAGTCAGGGCGAAGCACTGAGTCCTACTAGAAATGCGATTGGAGCCTCGTGGGTATGGCAAGCCAGAGGGGACATAATCTGCCTCACCTTTAAAATAATCCCTGGCTACAGCAGAAAGGAATTATTATGGCAATCTGGATCAGGAGGTGCTTTGTAAGGCTCTTTTAGTAATTCAGGTGAGAGATGGTGGCTTGCCAAAGATGTAGATTGGGGGATATAGTGAAGGGTCTCCTATGTTCCCCCCAAAAGTCAACGTAGTTTGCTAATGGATTCATTATTAGATTAGAAATGATGAAAAAATCAATACATTTTTTAAAAATGATAATAGAAATCTTAGAAGGTCAAAAGTTTCTAAGAATGACCAAGTAGATAAGATAAAATGATAATGCAGGAGAATAGGTAATTGAAAAATGGAAAAAAGTTATATTCCTCTATGTTTTAGAAAACTTAATGGATATTATATGAGAAAATAGACTATGTAAAATACTAAGATGTTTCTTTAACTTACCAGAGTTTTAACATTCCTTCAAACTTTTAAATAAAACATTAAATTTTACACATAAAATTTTACTTTAACATCAAAAAATTTCAAAAATCACATATTCAGTATGATTTCTAAAAATATATTTTGGTTTATGTCACAAATTAATCACTCATTGATTTTGTATGCATTCATGTATTCAAATTAAATGAATTCAAGAGGGGAAGTAATTCTGTCACTCCATGTGAGTTCTATTTGGGACATCATACTTTGGTTTGTCCTATCAGCATAACAAAAAGGAACACATTTTTTAGAAAGCATATACATATCATATGTTGGCTATATCAGACAACTGTGTATTCTTCATGTTAAGTAAATGCAATTTAGTTTATGTATTGTCATAAAGTATTTATCTACATTTACAGTAAATTTTACCTGACACTTGTTTCTGAATCTATATAACTATAATGTTGATTTGGTTGTGTTGAGCATTGTAATTTGCATCGGTAGGCATAATGGATAGTAAACTATAAGAACATACATTGACAAATTGCCAATTTACCTGTAACAAAAGTGCTAAATTAAAAAGAAATATTTATATATAGTTACTGTGAACCGAATAACTGGCTACAACTGAACTTCAGTAAAGTGTTTCTTCATAGGAAATAAAACACACAAGCACATTTCATTCCCAATTTTCTACTGTACACTAGTGAAGAATTTTAAAAATAGTTAAAAGAAATCACATCTGCATGTCTTAATTGTATTTGAGTATAAAATTCTAAATAATGCTATTAAGATTAGTAGTATAGTAATTAAATTTTTAAAAACTAGAGCATTATAAATCAATGATATTCTAGTATTGGTTGGCTAAAATTAACTCAACTCTACTTATTCCTGGAATTGGATATTAGCCAATGGTTGTGATTTTCAAGATTTACTATTTTCAGACCTTGAAAATTAATTATATTTATGAACCTGATAATAGTTGATGGAGTAAGAAATGAGCATTTTATGTTTCCATTAGAAATAATTTCTTGTTCTTCTACAATGTGGGTGTAATAGAGTAGTAAAATGACTGAATCTCACAAATCACAAGCACAGATTTATGTATGAGTAGATGTGTTCTGAAACACTGGTAAAATATAGAGATGTTAGTGTACAGTCTAGTGAATAATCATTCAGTCAACAGGCAGGCTGAGAGCCTAACTTGCCCTGGTTGACAGCATTCTTTTTGACAAAGGTCTTACTTTGCTTCTTGTGACAACATAATTCCATTTTCACTTACTCTTCTGAAAATGCCTGCGTAGGGCCCTACACCAGTATTTTTTATTCAACACAGGCTTTCTTTACTCCCACTGTAGGCTGTAACTCGACTGCATTTATTCTTTGGTTTCAGGTATCATTTGTACTTTAAGCCTCTGAATTGTGTCTCCTGTTCTGCTTCTGCTTTACAATATCAGATCTATCATTTTTGCACAGCACATTACTGCAGCACTTCAAGATTTCCAAACTCAAGTTTTATTTTAATGCAGAATCGGCCCTGCAACATTATCTGCTTCAGTTTATCACCCCTCTGTCCACTTGGTTTCTCACTGGAAAAGCCTAAGAATTAATATTAAAGTGACAGACTCTGGATCTCAACCACTAGAAATCAAGAGTCCTCTTATACTACTGTTAGTTAATACCGCCATACTTTACTTTCTTATCTATGATGTTGATATAATAATCCAACTTCACATGTACATTTTAAGGATAAAATATGAAAAATTTAAATAAAATTTGTACCTAGTATTAGTGCTAGCTTATATTATGTGTTAATTTGTTCTTTGATCAGAAATTCTAAAGAAGGGAAAAGAAAAAAATATATATAGCAGACACAAATAGTTAAGATAGTTATACAGTTATTAATTCAAAAGAAAACTTTAAACTAATATAGTTTGGACACTATTTCATGCCTATATCTTATACCCTGAATAACTACTATGAAGATAATAATATGCAATATATTAATTATTGTTACTGCTCTACTAGCCTATTTTGAAATTGTTTTTTTTTTCTCTCACATAAATTAGGTTAGAATACACACACACACACACACACACACACACACACACACAAGAACCTCCAAATTCCGTCAGGCACTGAGTTCTTTCAGCTCAAACCACACAATTTTAATTCTTCTTTTTTTGTTTTCTAGAATTTGTTCAAATCCACTGTCATCATCTGGAAAAATGTAGTCACATCACTTCCCTGCTCAGTACTGCTCAGTACTGCTTTGTGCCTTCTCTGTATCCTAAGGAAAGAGGCCAAACAATTTAGTGACAGAAAATTCTGGCTGCCAAGCATTGCCTTAGGCTGCTCCTCTTCCGGAGGCTGTGTCCACTGCCTAAGGAGCTCTAAGATTCTTATCCTGCACACTTCCCAACTCTTTCACAGCCCTGGCAAGGTCCTGTCTATGATTCAGGTCTCTGCTTAAATGTGGCTTTTCTGAGGCATTTTCCTAAACAGTCACCGCTCTCACCCGAGGAACCTTTTCCGTGTCTTCACTAGGGCACCACACTTGCCCCTCACGGATGTTACTGCCGTTGTGATGACGTAACTCTGCACTGTAGTTCTTTTTTCACTTGTATCCCAAAGATAAGAAAGTTAAGGGAGGAAGCATCGTGGCACCTGAATGTGTCACTTTATCCTCAGTATCCAGCACAAGATTCATCATAGAAAATGTTCGATAAACATCTGTCCAACTAAGCATCAGATGCTCCGCTCTTACAGAGTCTATAGTTTAGTCAAGATGGTAGCAGCAAAGAGACATGGGGGGGTGTTATGCAGGAATTAAGCAAAGTGCCTGTTTGCCTAATAGGAACACAAGGAGGTGCAGAGAGAATGCTGGGGCTAAAGAAGCTTGACACTTTGAGGCAGGGATTAAAGAGGAATCCCAGTGGGCGGGATGAAGGAGGTGAGCAGACTGAGCAGACTCTGAGGCAGCAGAAGGTGCAGACTATGGGAAATGGAATGCGGGCAGCTGGTTCCTGAGAGAATGTGAGTTCACCCAGAGGGCGAGTCCTTGGGAGCCATGGGTTCCAAGCTCCAGGGACTCTGCCAATCTGCCTCCTGGAAACCAGGGTTTCAGTACTTTCTGACCCTTCTCTGTTGGGGAGAACTTAACTCACATAAGAGCAGGTTGGGAACCTTGAAATCTGGCTCACTTCTCATAAAAACAGAGATCTGTTGAGTTTTCCTATAAACTTGCGGGTCAAAACTATCAGTTGAATCTGTATACAAAACTATGTAGATCTATAAATACACACATACACAGAGAAAGACCTGAAAAAGACACAAAAATTACTGAATGCGATGTATGTTTCTTCTTAGTTTATATTTATTTTATACATTTCTCTCATTTTTCATAGTAGCAATCAAGCACACCTTTAGATATTGCTTGTGTAATGAAAACTTCTAAAAGCTGAGTACCTACCATGTAGAGGTATATATTTAATTTAGCATATAGCTTGCTAAGTAGGCGTGGCTTGAGTTTCACTTTACTGAGAAAAATTTGTCTTGAGCTGAGAAACTGTCACACTCACGTATGCCTCAGAGGAAGGAATGCAGAAGGAGAACATGATGCTAGAATCATAATGAGCTAATATTTGTACAGTTTTAATTGCTACTGTTTAATACTTGGTTTCCATGCTGACACATACGTGGGATTTCTCTGCTTCCAGCTATCCCAATTAACTACGCAAAGGGGTGAAAGTTCCAAGGATTTGTTTGGCAACACTATTCTGAAAAACCTTTTCCTGCAGCTGCTTTCCATTTGTTGCATCAGGAGACTAAGCGAAACTAAAGTAGTTCTCCGTGATGAACTGGCAGCAAAGAGCCAAGATAGTTTTATTGCTTAGCAACTTGGCAGGAGGAAATGTTAAAATATTACAATCTCTCATATCTATGAGCTCAGACAGGCTTGCAATGGCTGCCTCTCCAACTTGAACGTGATTGAGATGCAGCCACATGGCACGGGCTTATATTTCGAGCTGATAGGACTAAGATAGAAAAAGTTGGATACTTTTAAATGTATTAATAGTATTTTCTTAGGAAATCCTTGCTGGCTTGAGCCAAACGCTATTTGAAGGAATTAAACTGTCTCCGTTCTGATATTGATAAGCTCTGTAACCTGCATTGATCAGTGGGATTTCCTTTGCATCTGGGAAGGAAGAAATTGAGAAATTGTATGCCAAGTAAAATCCTGAGATAAACAGCCCCGTAGAAGGGAAAGTGACAGCTTACCATACATTTCCAGAATTTAAAGGGTTGTTGTACCATGCTTTCTTTTTGTGCAAATTATGGAATGCATGAAAGTGACAGAGTGGTGACACAGGCTAAATGGAAACATAATGTAGACAGTTACTGCAGATGCCTTATGGCACAGTTCCACCAACACACACTCTGCTGCAAACCTCCACCTCAGACATGGACTTTCCTTAACTAATGATGCCCATGCTGCCAATGGTGTAGTGGGTTTCTGTCATGCAAACACAGCTACGAAAGAATATATACCTGTTAACTGTGGATTAGCGCTTTTTGGGCTTTTGTTTTGTTTTAATATAAAGGCTACTTTGATCACTCATCTTCATATTGGAGACTTTACATTGATCGTATTGGAGACTTTACATTGAATCATAGGGATTGAATTAATAAATCAGTGTTACTAATCTTTCAGAAATATAACTGTTAGCTTATTGGTGGAACATAACATTTAGTGAACAATTAAATGACACCGAATTTCATCCCAAATGTCCATTTATTAGAAGTAAAAGAATATCTGGTTACCTATTTTGTCTATTGGATTTTGGTTTCTGACTGATGTTATGGATGACCAATAGCTGTCAACTGATAGATTTTCTATTTATACCTAAATTTTTCATGTGCCTGAATATATCCTATATTTTTATAAAAACACTTAAAATAATAAGAGATTCATCATGTCAAATATTATAGAAGGGAAAATTGAAAGACAAAATAGTATTAAATGTTTTTTGTAAGATTTGCAAATATTACTTGAAATCTTTTGATATAATTCATGATCATACATTTGATTCCTTAAAGTTAATTCTTTCAAAAAAATTCAATCATATTTAAAGACAGTGCATTTAAAAATTTTTTCTAACCTCCAAAAATTCACATTTATTTTCATTATCATTTCACTTATTCCAGTTTAACTTTTTTTCAAAACATGATCTCGCTGTCTAGTTTAGGCTGGACTTGAACCCACTACTTACCCAGGGTACCGTGTACCTCCTGGCAATCGTCTTGCTTCAGACTCCTGTGTGGGGATTTCAGGCATATGCCACCATGCCCAGTTCAAGTTTAGTAAGTTTAAATCATCAATATTGTGGCCACTTGGCTAGCAATTAAAAAAAGAAAAGATTTTCCTCACATTCTAATGAATATTTAAATGTATCTTCTTTTTTTTCTACACAATTTTGTGTTTCATTTTAATGCTCTTATATCATATATAATAATATTCAATTTAATTGGGGTTTCATAATTTTCTTCATATTTGTAATTCTGTTCCTTTATGGGTAAGATATTTAGGTAATTTTATAAATGAGTTAACATTTGGACTTAAGTCTTTACAATTCCTGAGCCTAGATAAAACTCTGAATTATATGCGAACTGTGGATAGAAACAGTAAAAGACCATGAGTACTAGAATTTTAGAAGACAAGAAAGGTTAACTTAAATTTAAATACATATAAAAGCTATCACAAGGGGAACTTTAAATGCAAGCTTTTAAACTGTGAAATAACTGCAATGACATCTACAGTGACATCTCATTGCTTCTGGACAAATAAGTTTCCACAACATATATTCATTTGAAAAGTGTGACTATGTAACAAAAAATTCTACCTCTGTGGTCATTTTTAAATTTTTAATTTAAAGACATTTCATGCATCTTTTTAAATTATCATTTTATAGAATGTGCTGTAGTGTACATAGAGAAATAAAAGACCTTATCAAGAGGCGCTGCAGATGCTTCTCTAGCCTAACTTTAATGAGAGTTTGTTGCTGGTCCACTGGGCCCAGTTTTACTTAAGCAATTATCAGACTGCTTTATTTATGCCACCTCTGTGCCTGGTTTTGGCAGTGGAGTTTCAATAAATTACCAAAATACCATAACAGTACAAGAATAGACCTGACTTTAAAAATAGGTGCCTCCAATTACAGTTGAAGGAGAATAGTTAGGTGAAGATTTAAATTATGCCAGTTGCTCCTGGGATATTGAAGGTATTGGATGGAGAATCACACACAGCCTTGAGTGCACAGGATTATTTTTCACAATGAATATCAGAAATGTTACAGGAGAACTCACAATAAAGAACAGCCACCAAATCTAGGCAGCACGTACCCCTGCCTTTGCAGGAGGACGTTTAGTAACTGTCTGAAAGCAGCACCCACATATCAGGCCAAAGAGACTAAATAAAATCTTGTATAGATGTTCAGAATTTTTAATGTTTTACATGTTATAACTGATGGAGACCACGGTGAATGTCTTTAATATAATTTAGAGGCAAAAATTTCCATGCTAATTAGTATAAAATTTTTCAAAAACCTAAAACGTAATCCTTATGTTTCCTGTCCAAGTTTCCTTTTTTTCCTTTAAAGAGTACTTTTGAATTGTATAAGATTTTCAGTGTGGGAACTGTGCTGCATACATCACAAAGGGATGTCAAGACAAAGAGGATTATATGTCAGGCCATTCACACTTAAAATTTTTTAAAAAGTTTAGATTTTGGAAAAGCTCACATATTTGCTATTTTTTTTTCTTTTTTGATGTCAGCTTATTCTTAGGGTTTTGTATCAGCATCCAAATTCCAAAATTATTTATTTTGACTTGCATAAAATGTCACATCTCAGATAGTCTATTCTGTGTCATAATAAGATTTTTCTCTCATAAAATTTTATATTTCAAAGATACTACTGACAATTTTTTTCTCTCCAACTTAATATCTAAATTTGTCAGGTAGAATACTTTTCTGGATTAGAAACACTAAATAATTACTAACATGACTCCACAACAGTAGAAAAATTCTGTAGCCGTGAATAAGGCAGAAGTTGCATCATAAATATGTTTACCTTGTATGTATTTTTTTTGTTGTTGTTTTGATATTGGGACTCAAACTCAAGACCTAGCACTTGCCAAGCAGGTGCTTATTCTGCTGAGCTAAATCTCCAGTCTGACCTTACAGGCATTCTTAATGATTAGGTATAATTGGAGGTTGACATGAATGTCGGTAAAATAGAAATAGTTCTTTCTTCACAACGCTAGTTTTGGTTCCAAGAGCATGCCTTGAACCGATTTCTAGTGGAGATAACCCTCTTGGGGCAGTGTGATGGGACAGATTCTTGCTGAGCATGGTGCAGGCAGCTGTGCTATGTGGGGTACAGTGGGGCTAACCGCTCCTCGCTCCTACACTGCCCCCATTCATGAGCTCCATTGAATGCAAATGGGAGTTGCATTGCCCCAGAGACCTGGGTCTTTAAGTTGGCTTCTCCACAGCAGGGAAGCTCTTCTCTCTGCGGGGCTAACTTCACTTCCCAAACAAGTGCTTTCCTCACTGAGTTTACAACCTCCACTTCTAACACCACCTGTGCCTGTCCAGTTTGCTTCTACTTCCTCTGCTTTTCATGGTTTCCATCCTGTGTCCCTTTCAAAGTATGCTTTAACTTACGCATGTGTGTAACACATTGCTTATTTATTTCTTCTTCTTTCAGAGAAGGTTTTTATCGTTCATTTGTTCGCCTTGCTTGGTTTGGTTCAACTTTTTATTCCAAAATGCTTAGGGAGAGAAAAAGGACCATAGTGCATGCTCACGAATATATCTTGAATAAATGAATGAAAATTATTGAACATGGGCAATTTGAAAGTGAAAGACAAGCTTCCATCCTATAAAATGTGATAAAAAACAAGATATATTTAAATTTAAGAACAATTATACAACTAAAGGACATGTGACAAGCCTCTTCCTCACAACACTTCTCATTTCAAATGCAGTTATCCATCATTGTTGTCTCTTTCTAAAGATGTTCTGTTTTAGGTGCAGTGTCCTGACTGCCTTGACATTCTGAATTGATTCAAAACATTTATCCTTCATGGTCATTTTGACTTTAGGGATGAGCCAGCAATTGCATGGTGCTAAGATGTGTGATAAAGTACGCGAAGACTGTTTTCACAAGCCTGCCTTTCTGCTGGCTTGTGCTTAGCAGCAGCATTTACCATATTTTTACTGCACCTTGGAAAAACACAAAAGAAAACTTCCAGAACTGTTTCAGAAAATGGCAAGAACAATGGGAAAAGTGTGCTCCCTTAGAAGGGCAATACTGTGAAAAGGATCGGTGGCAATGTGTCTTTTACTGTAATTTATTAAAAAATGTAGTCACTACATTTTTTGGACTAGTCATTATATACTTAGATCCTTCACTAGATTTGCATTCACTTTGAAATGTGCTTTTATCTTAAGAAATTTGGTTTTAAAATGTTGCATAAAGTGCACTTCAAAATGAATTTAGCCATTTTTCACTCTCAAGTATGATATCACTTCAATCAAAACCACTGTAGGATGCATTAGCTCTTTCATTTTTTCATTTGAGTTTCATTTTTTTTCCTAATGTTTTCAGGCCCTTTAAGGTGAATCAGTGAGTCGCTTCTTTCAGTTAACAGCTCTGCAGTGCCCGCTTACACCCGCAGAGTTGCCCTCACGTGTTCAAGAAAAATAAAAGCTCATTTAAAGCACAACTTTCTTTTATGGAGTAATTTGTTTGCTCTTAACGCTGGTTCACTCTGCGCCATTTGCTTCCTTTGCGCAGCTGATGGCAGACTTTCAGGCTCTGCTGTCCATTACAAACGGCAGGTTTTAAAAACTCCATCATCGTCGTGAGTTTAATGAGTAAATGGCTGCGAGCTCAGCAGCTCGGTGGAG
This sequence comes from Dolichotis patagonum, assembly GCA_004027295.1. Classification (NCBI taxonomy): domain Eukaryota; kingdom Metazoa; phylum Chordata; class Mammalia; order Rodentia; family Caviidae; genus Dolichotis; species Dolichotis patagonum. The sequence continues at coordinate 28,011 of PVJX010006334.1, forward strand.
GAAGTGTGCGGAGTCTGACTCTGACAGCCAGCTTGCTGTTGCTGTAATTAATAATGAAATGTTACATCTCTGGTTTTTATGTGAAGACAGGGAAAGTGACAGGGATTATGGAGAGAAATAAATTTACATTATAGCTTTATAAAGAATCTATAGCTATCAGAGCTCAACACATACAGAATCACTGTAAGATGGCAGTTTCACAAGAAGTAGTTACAAGAATATTTAAAACGCTAGGAGGAAGGATCAGGACATTGTAAGCATGCAAAGGAAGAAAAGATTCTTTGTTTCATCTGTCCCTCCTTTCCTGCTGCTTAATTTCTTTCTACCCAGCTGCTGATAGAAAGATCAAAGGTTTATCTAATTGTCTCCCAGCGGGAATCTATTTCAGTGCTTGTCAAGGCCCACTCATTTCTCACAGTGACCAAAACTCCTATCACCCCCACTTCCGCTCCACTGATGGCAACTCCAAATTTACCCTACCCTGATCCTAGAAAACACTTCCATGCAGAAAGGGGGCACCATGGGCGTCTCTGAGTAAACCTTTCCAGTGCAGTTGAAGCTACTATTAGTCATGTTCACAGAAAGCTGATGGTCTGGAGTGCAGTCGAGTTCTCACTATGTGTGCGAGTGTGCTTCTGAATCAGTACTACAGACACTTGCTTTCTCCGCCTGGTAGAAGTGATTGATAGAACATTCCATGCACAGAACCTGAGAGCGGTACCGTGTCAGTGTGCACATCCAGCATGATGAGATGTTAGATATGAAACATACACAGCGATAAGCAGAAAAATGTCTGAACTTAAGGGCCTCCTATAATATTCACTCAATCCTGTTTCACGTCTGTTCATTTATTATTTCTTGATTTTCCCTGTGCAAAGTTGTCACATCATTAACCTAGATTTGCAACAAAAGTTTTTGATCTTTAGTCATTACCCCATTTCAAATCTATTTGGAAACCCCATCTTTGAACAAAATTAATCAAAAAATGAAATTAACACTCTACTTAGAAAAGCAGCTGTATTTTGTGCTCAATCAAAATTACCCACTAGGTTAAATGAAGATTACGATGCACTATTTTACTACTTAATGTTAACATAGATATACATTTAATTATGGTTGTCCATATTTAGCTGGAGGTTCACATCTATGTATAAATGTACAATATATGCACACTTACTTAACTTTTTACTTGTTCAAATAAAATTCATTCTAGCATATACAGGATGACTTACAAGTAGTACAGTTATAATGCAAAAATTGCCCTCATTCTCATAATAAGATTTTATATTATTTCTTTATCTGAAACTTACAGGTAAAAATTCCATAAGGAATTGAAAACTTTATTAAATTTTGTAACAAAAATTCTTAGTTTAGATTTAATTATAAGCAAGGATATAAGTTTTATCTCCACTGCCTTAGAGGTATTAATTCCTGTTAACAAGTTTCAAATACATCCGAAGTACTATAATTTTCCTGCAGATTTATGACTTGGATCTAGGGCAAAATATGAGCCCCAACTTGAAATGCATGGATGGATATGGATTCATTAGTGACCACACAGTACTGAGTGACTGGAACAGTCTCAGAGATAAACATGCCACATTAAACGATCAAAAGTTACTAATAAATGTATGTTGAAGACGTGCATGTTTTCTAGGTGCAATAGACTAGTTAAAATAAAAGATCACCTCCAGAAATGTTAAATAAGAAAATCCAGTTTGCTCATTTCTTATATGAAGAAAACTAAGAATGTCTCCATGAGTCTTTAAAACAAAGCTATTTATTATCGACCTGTAATATTTCATGGTACATTTCAATATATTTGTTTGAGATGATTCTCAGAGTTTTAAAATGGACATGATGAATCCAGAGTTTTATTTTCTACAATGGCAAGTATGTTCTAGATATGCAATAATAAAAACACGTTTGACTAAAACAGAAGGCTCCGAGTAAAACATGATAAGAAGCAGTAACTCCTTGGGATTTTTAGTTAAGTGCATAACAGCAGGAAGGAATTCTGGACTCAAGTTGTACGGCCAAATTCAATGAAAAATGCATATAACCTGAATCATCCCAGTCTTCCAATCCTACACTTTTCTTTGAAAGTAGTCAAGGAGGGACAAACATGACTGATTCAGTGCCCACCTTTCTGTTTTTCTTGTATCTGAAGACAAGTAATAAACTCACTTTGAAAATTTCCTTTCCTGACCTGAAACTTAACTATTATTTTTCTAAATAATCGCTCAGTTGCCTCTTTACTATTTAATAATATTTTCAATAATATTTTTTCTTAAAAATAATTTCTCCCCATATTATGTAAAATAATTTTTGTGTTCTAAAGAAAAATAAAAGTATCAAAACTTATTCTGGAAAATAAGAATCCAAAAGCACCAACAACTTGAAATTATAGGTGCTTAACATAAGTGTTGCAAGGGTCTAATGGAAAAGAAGAACACTATAAACTTACCAACAAATCCACCTCAAGGCTATTATCCAGTCCCTCGCTTGACTCCTTGTTAGATATTCTGTTTCCCAATCTTTCTTTAATCACTCCTCCACTGCTGAAAATTTTATCTTCTCCCCTCCTCAGAAGACCCCCTACTCTCAACAAAATTAGTTTATTTTTTTAAACAGGGTTTTTAGCTCATGCTCCAAGAGGTTTTTGGTGCATTCTGTCAAGACATGTGTGCGTGTGTGTGTGTGTGTGTGTGTGTGTGAGCGTGTGGGGGGCGGTACCGCTGTATATACATTTATCATTTCTGTTTGTATCTAAGGAGAGAAGTTGAGAGAGAGTGAGAGACTGACAGAGACAGAAACAGAGAGACAGAGAAGAGACAGAGACACAGAGAGACACAGGCAGAGAGAGAAATGAAACTACAGTATAAGGAAAAAGGAGTTCTTGGAGACAATATATAACAATTTTGTGGCATTTTAAATTTTTAAACAACATTTAATTTTTTCTATTCATTTATTTCTCTTGATTAAGCCCATCACTTCTCAAGAACAAAGAGTACATACAATGCCTTTCCTACCTCCGCTTCAGTTAGTTAAGCACTAGCATAGTATTTCCTACAGAGTTTTTTAAAATCATTTTTAAAAATTATTTTTATCAGGACCTGTTGTCAGTGCAGGCATTTCACAGTCATGGGTATGTGTACAGCTTGTTTCTTTTATTTAATCCCCTTCCCTCCCTCCTCCTCTAATTCCTCTTCACACAGTTCCATTCGTGTACGTATTACAGTTTTTTTATCCTTAGGATGGACTACCTTTGTAGGACTTTCTACCCAAGCAACATTTTCATAATTGAAGTGGAATCACATTCACTTATCTTCCCTTAGATCTAGAAAGTCAGAGAATGCTCTTCTCAGTCTCAAGTGGTAAGGAAGAAAAAAAAAATCGCTCCTGTGTTCTGCCTGGAAGGAGTTCCTTGCAAGTGAAATCTGCCTGTGTGCACAGCGATGGGAGAACCCAGCGAGAATGTTCTCTGTCTCCTCTAGAAATCAGGGGACCCAGAACAGGAAGAATGGACACATTGAATCCCTAAGGAAATGGCTTTCGCCACTCCTGTTTTCTGTAGTTTGAGTATTAAATCTGCTCCAAAGGCACTGGCTGGCAGGCTTCATTCCAGGAGTGATACCGTTTGGAGATGGTGAATCCGATGACAGTGGGCCTAAGGGGAGGTCTCTGTGCCGTGCCGTTGAGGTGTACCCCTGAAGTGAAATGTGGAGTGCCAGCTCCTGCCGCTTCCTTTTATATACTTTCTGATCATGAGGCAAGCTCTATCATGATTTCCTGTCCTTGGCATTAAGGGTTTCTGCCAGAGCCAAATTGAATGAATCAGTTTGATCACAGACTAGGATTTCCAAATTGTGACAGTTGATTACCTTGAACTTTTGTTAAAGCAATATAAAGCTCACTAAGGTTACTGTTTTAAACTATAAGTTCATTAGCATAAGGGAGACAGAGTACTGATAATGATAGCTACAATGTCTATACAGTCACAGAAACTTGATCCACAGGTAGTTAGGACTAGTCAAGGACATAGAATTAGCTGTTTGCAATTGCAAAATATTTAGTTAGTAAAGGGACATTTTTAAAACTATACTTGCATCATCATCCACTAATCAGAACATAACTCACCTACATATGATCATTAATGCTGAATTCGTGCTTTGCTAATTTTCTAAATTGTAGAGATTTTTTAATGTGTGCTTATGTATAATTCCACTGTTAAACATATTTGCACACATTACCTGTATATAATCATTAGTAATAGCTTTATAAATATTAAGCAAAGCCAAGAGCATCACCAAAAATCCATCAGAAGTTGAATGGCTAATTTAGATAAAATGGATGAATTAAAGCTTTTCCTACAGACAATTCATAAAATGAAGTCACTTAGAATAAAAAAAGAACTAACCACTAAATCATGGAATGAAAGGAATAAATTTCAAAATCATTTACCATAAAAAAAAGAAATGACATATTTTTAATCTTCTTTATATACTTTTCTCCTCAGTGATGAGTGACTGTTAAATTGTGGCATCTTAATTTCCTGTCACCACGTCATTGTACCTGTTTAATTTGCCATACCTTTTCAAAACAAAACACTGAATCTTAAATTTGATCACATTCTTCAACACCATTTCCCTGGAATTTGTCACATAACTGATTTGAGTGGAAGCTTATGAATTTCTCTTTGAATATGTTTCCTATATCCACAAACACTCCATATTTCTGCAGTCATCCTGGTAATTTACAACTTCATAATTAGTAGAATCATGGTCTGTTCTCCTTTCCCTCATTCATCCTACACAGTGACACTAAATAATATCTTTAATGCAGAAATCTTCCATCTGCCTGTCACTTTCAATTTTTATCGGGATATTTAATTTGTTGTTTTGTTGAGACAAAGTCTTGCCATCAGGTCGGGCTAACCTTATACTCACTATGTAGCCCAGGCTGGCCTCAAAGTGCTGGCACGCTTCATGCCTCAGCCTCTCTAGTGCGGGTATCACAGGTATATGCCACCACTCCAGGCAGAACATTTAATTTGAATCAAACAAAATTTGAAAAATATTTATTTAAAACTGAAAAGCATAAGCTTTGTGCTCATAGTCAGGCACAGAAAGATAAATGAGCATACCTAGTAACCATGTGTAAATATTCAAAAGATGTAATTTCTGTTTTAACCTATACTTTTGTCCATTTTACATCCTACCATTCATTTTCAAGCACTCTTTGAAATGAACACCTTTGATAATTTTGCCTAGAGCTTCCCCAAATTTGTATCCATTGAGAATTTTTCTGACTTTTGGGAACAATGATGTCCATTATAAGCTTTAAAATTATAAATGCCACTCGTGGAGTGCTTAATTTAGGCCAGACATCTTGTATTTGGAAAACGTTTCCATTTCACTTCCTATGAAGTTGGATTTGTGAAGTCCATTTTATAGATGCATTTCTGAAATTGTACTTAAATCGCTGTAACCATACAGTGAATAAACCCTGGCAAATCCTTTGCATAAGAATCCTTTACCATTTTACCTGCCTTGTTTTTGCTGCTATTTTCCTGTTTTGTGACACATGCATTTGATTAATCCTGTGTATAACTTGATTCATGAAAAAATTTGCTATTAGATGGATTTTCTGTATTTCTCATCTTTTCAAAGAGGAAGTTTTAGAATATGAGGGACTTTTGTCATCTTCCACTTACTCTGTATTCTATTCATATATGTGTAGGCTGATCTCTGTGATAATGACAGCAACAGGAAGACAAGAATTACGCATCATTTATTTTATATTCACCCAATTTTAAATGTTTAGAAGGCAATGATTTGCTCAGATTTCACTACAGTTTCTCATTTTCCAACTGTTAGAATGCAGTTGTCATTTGAGATAGTGAAACAACGGAAACTTAACCTGAATACGGTGTTAAGGAGGGGGTCTTTTGTGAGTCAAGTGTAATAAGAAAAAAAGGTCGACAAAGTGAAATGCCTGAGAATCGATCTCAGTGGCTTTGTAACACCAGGAAGAAAGACCACACACACACATACATGTGTGTGCATATTCTAATCCCCTCTCTTGCCATGGGACACGCTGTGCATCATGATTATTCCAGAAAGAAGGGCATCACCAGGTGTGGGGCCTTGTTGAGATTTGATCTAAAATGTCTTGAAAGGTTGATTTGTCAGAAGGTAATCAGATAGTAAAGTTGCTGTCTTAGGTACTTTTCTTTTAGTTCTGTGACAAAATCTCTGACACCAAAGTTAAAGGAGGAAAGGTTTATTCAGCTCACAGTTTGTGGAGGTTTTAGTCCATAATCAGCTGGCTCCAAGGTGGAGTGGAATGGCTGAGGGACAACCATTCATGTTGATGGAAGAGCACAAAATAACAAGTTCCAAAATGGGGGAAAGCAATCCTCTTTTCCTCCCTTATGTTGTAAGTAGCCTACCTGCCCAATGGTAGGTTCTCTACACTCTAGGATATAGCACCGCTGCATCACTTAGTTAAGGTACTACACTTCTCAAGTTGACACACTGTATCTACCATTACAGTTGCTAAACGGATCAGTGGATTGATTCGTTGTTGAATTCATAGCTTAATGTGCTGTTGGAAAGTAGCCTTTTTTGAGGGCACGGATCACTGGCAGTGTGACATGGTTCCTTCCCTTACACCTGGTCTCTGCTTTTCTCTCTGTCTCTCTCTCTCTGCTTCTGGTCACTGTAAGCTGAAGATCTTTTCCCCACTGGGTGCCTCTGCCATATTTCTGTATTGGAGCTAACCTATAATGAAGTGAAACCTTTGAAATCATGAGCCGAAATAAGCCTGTCTTGCTGTAAGTTGTAAATGTCAGATAGCTTGTCCCAACAGCAGGAAAGCTGATTGTTGCAACTTGTGAGCTTGAATCTCCAAAATATGGACAAAAGAAATTTATCTTCTTCATAAAATTACCAAGCTTCTGCTATTTTGTTATAGTAAATAACAAATATTGGACTTATAATATATGCAAATGTGCATTTTTTTTGTCTTGCTAGACTGTAACTTGGAAATCTTATTGTTAAACGTAAAAAATATCATCCAACTATTTTGTACAAGAGGATTTCTTCTCAGTAAACACTAATGCCTTCAAAAAATTTTGAGGACTGTGCTTTTCAGTGAGAGACTCAGTGCCTCTCACTAAAAAATAGAAACAGCATTTTTAAAAAAATCATCATATTCAGTATTGTTATAGAAGGCAACACATCTTGATATATGTATTAGGATTATTACTAACATGGTTTTTATTGTCAGAGTGTGGAGAGTTTAAAGTCTATAAATTAATGCCTATATGTAACAGAATTTATTTCATATCCTGTGGCTCATTTAAAAAGAGAAAGTAGCTATCTGGACCATTTCCAATAGGATAATATTTTGTTTGGATGACAATGTTAAAAAGTATCTCCACTATGTAAATTTGTCAGCACATTATCTTACTGAGTTTCATCATGCACCCCCAACATTTATTATTGCTATTAACTTCAAATTCAACCTCCACCGTGCCCTTTTCCTCCCCTAATTGGCAGTGGGCAAATCTTTTCTGGTCCAGATCAAGAGCTCATCTGCCCATCTAACCTTGGACATCAATCCAACAAAAGAGTGAATCCCATTAGCATCAGACTTGTGACTAATAAATGCAAAGGTCCAGCAAAGAGCAGTAATACATTTTGGCTCCCGTATCAATCTCTGGCACCTCAGAAACTAAGTGTAATGAACAGTAGGTCATAGCTTATAGCTTTCCTAAAGTGTCCAGTGAAAAAGCCTGCTACTCACTGTACTTACCTTACTCTTACATGAGCTTTATTGAAAATTTAGTATATTTTAAATAGCAAATATTAATACTAGCAGAAAATTGATGGTAATAAAGCAGTTTAAAAGGACCCACTACACATGCAAAATGGTTTGTCAGCTTATTATATGGGACATCCTTTGAGTGAGAAAATCTCATTGTGTACCTGCCTCTACAAATAAACTATACTCCAGTGTATAATGACTCATTGTATCTTATCTTACCTTCATGATATAATATATAAATACCATTTAATGATATTTCCTGTGTTGCACTAAATACTATTGCTTTTTATGGTACCTAAATGATGCCCTATCCCAGAAAACACCCGACAGTGACCTCATATAATCTAATTTACACCAATTCTGAAGCACTTTTTTGCATGATAATACACTGGAAATATATATTATAAATTTGTTGTGCAAAAGACATGAATATTACTCAACTTTAAATTCCCAAGTATAAGAAAAATAAGAATTAGACAACTATTCTTTGGTTTAAAGTACCTTAAAATTATACTTTGAATTGTGTTTTTCTGCCTATATTTTCCTAACATATACTTTCTAATGAACTTGTCATCTCCATGTTTTTCTATATTAAATCTTTTTATACCTTCTTGTAGTTCTCACTTATGTATTCTTATCTGAAAACACTCATTATTATAGCTCGACTAAAAAATGAATTTAAATGTATACATTCTCTATATATAATGCATGTATATACAGTCTACATACTATACACACACACGTACAGTAAAATCTTGGGTTGATACAGAGAATTAGAGATAGATAAATGCTACTGTACCCCTTTTTTTATATTTTTTTCATATCCATACTAGCACATTGTCTCTTGACATTGCTTTATTGGTAAATTTTGTTTTCCCCATGGCATAACTTAAACACAAATGAATCCATGCGTGAGAAACATTAGACAATTTATTTAATAGCCTTTTTAATATGGCAGTGAGGATAATAAAGGCAAATGGTCATTTCCTTAAGATCATGACAATCTGAAATTTGGAGCTTATGAAGATATTTTTCAGTCTACAAGTCGAAATGGAGCGGAGATATAGGTGAAAATGAAGAAGTGAGAGAATATGAAGCCATATTCACTGATAGACTAGAAGTCATATCATGAAGGGGTTACATTCTGGATATGTATCACTTATTTGCACAACAAATCTCATTACTACAAATATAAAATTAGTGTCAAGAAACAAACTTTTCTTGCTATTGGCAGGATTTTTGTCATTAATTTTAATAAATACAAGCTTTCTTAAATGCAAGATAAATTAATGAGCTCAATACCCATTTCCAATACGTTTAGGAATGATTCTTCATGATACATAAAGAAATTCTGCCATTTTTTCCATCTGAAATCAAATAAACACGTGCTGTGGGCTGTGACTTTTTCAGTGCCTCATGAGAGCTTTCTGTAAAAAGTGAGGTGTGGAGAAAAGCACATTTGTCTCTGCGGAAAGGAGGGCCACATAGGAAGCAGATGGCGCCAGGTGGCATCTAATATACAGCATTCTCACCTGGACAACAGAATTTGGACCTCTAAGTGCATGAGTCCTTGGAACAGAAAGTTCCTTATTTTATTGTCAATAAATTGATCTAGAGTTTTATATACTAAGGTCTGTACTTACTTTACTCTTACAAGAGCTTTATTAAAACTATTAGTAAAAGTAGCAAGTATAAATACTAGCAGACAATTGATAATAGCACAGCAGATGAAGCCTCTGTTTCATAAAAAAATGAGTGAGACAAAAAATAGATTGCTTTCATTGTTTTGGTTGTTATTGTTATGGCTGCCTATTTTTATCTCAATGAAAGCAGAAAATAGAGAAAGATGCAATTTTTGATCTCAGAGTTCAAGGAGTGTCATTCAGTCCAAGAAGAAATTTAAAATAAAGTATACAAATGAAGAATTATAAAGTCAATGCAGCTTTCTTTCTTCCAAAGAGAGGTTTGCTTTGATACGAAGAAACAATATAAACAAAATTAAATTAAAACTCCCTAATAGAGGCAACGCATAGACTACTCAGGAAAGACCGAGGATATCATGCTTGGAATTTATCTGTTCAGTGGGAATTTGGAGCAGCCTCAGGTTCAGGATAGAAATAGAGCCAAGTGTTTCCTGGCAGAAGTTGGTAGTAGAAATGAAGTAAAATTCTCAGTACATAGACATAATGAATATTTAAGAACTATAAATTCTAATTATACTTATTTGGCAATTACACAATTCATAGATATATTGATTATTGTACAGTGTTCCATAAATATGTGCAAATATATATCAATATATGTATAAACACACAAACATATATATATATACACATATATATATTTAATTTTAATAAAATAAAATAAAGTAAAATTAAGGATTAATCTGACTTGACTGGCAATAAATAAAACCACCAAAGAACTGGCTGAGTTCTTTAAAAATGTAAATTAATCTATAGTAACCTGAATATAGCCTATTTCAAACTTTGAATCTTCCAAATAAAGAAACTTTGAAAATCCACTTCCCATGAAGGAATAATAGATATAACTATATAACATAATAGATAACTTTTTAATGTATTTCTTTTTCTTATCCTTTTCTGGTTGCTTTCATTTTTAAAAAATATAATAAAGAAAACAATAATAAAATCATAACAAGTGGCATTACAGTCCACATCCTAGTAATTCTTCTAATGGAAGAACTATATAAAAAATTGAGGCATTTTTTCTGAAGAAAATTTCATTTAGTCCTACAGTGATATGGATGAAATGTAAAAACAATGCTCCTGAATTCAAAGAACAGAATCAAAGACAGCTCTACCCACAGCAGTTAATGTCTAAGGACTGATGAGTTCTTTGGCGGTTTCACTTATTTCTGACCAAATCAGAGTAAGTTTCAAGGTACTTACATCCTTCTAAAATAAACTGTCTGTGACCAAGTAAATGTGTATAAGGAAACACCAAGGATGCTAAGTAGCATGAAGAAAAGGTAAAGTAAATTAAGTGATAAGGCTGACAGTGCAAAGAAGAAGGGAAATGAGACGATTTACTGTTGGGAGAAAAAAGAGATGAGTTTTTGGTAAAATCCTATAGGCCCCCATAAGGCACAGGAATATATATATATATATATATATATATATATATGCTTGAAAATAGTAGAAAATATTTTAAGATTCTGATTCAGAGCTGGGAAATATATATATATATTTACCTGGACTAAAACATATTCAGATATTTGGTCAAACATTATTCTGTGTGGACCTGTGAAGGTGGTTTTAAAATCTGAAGACTTGAAAACATTTCCCCCTACCTAATGTAAATGACCATCTTTCAACTAATTGAAGGCCACAATGAAACAGAAGTTGACCCATCATGTAAAGGAAGGTTATTTCCTGCCTGCCTGCTTGACAAGAACACCATTTTTCCCCCCTTGTTTCAAGCTCAAATGGAAAACTGAGCCCGTGGGTTTTGAGTCTGCCAGGTTTCAGACTGGACTTCCACAGTCAGCTTTCTCAGTTCTCAGGCCTTCAACTTATCTTGGAAGTCAACATACCCTGCAGACCTTGACACTTCTTAACCCTCAAAATTGTATAAACCAAGTCCTTATAATGTCTGTTTTGCCACCCAGAGTCTGTGATCAAATTTCTGACTATTACACCTTATCCCAGTGCTTAGAATAGCTTACAGCTGAGTCAAAAGAGCCCATTATCTTCTTACTTAATAGAAGACTTAATGAAAGAATGAAAGCTCGTAAAATTGTTGATAGTGGATATTTTCTGATTTTGGAGATTTGGAGCTCTTTTTTGAGTTACACATGGAAATTATTGTGTTGGATTCACTTTTGTACATGTTTATAAATAATGATGATATTCTTGCTTACCTTCATTACCCTGCCAGCAAATGCATATCAGAATCACGGTGAAATATATTTACTGATCTATCGATATGGTTAACACAGGAGTAATAGAAAATACTAGTTTGACCAATGATAAGCACCATTCTCATACTTCCTGTTTTGTCATTATGACTGCAAATTGGTACAGTGGTTTAGCTGGTCTCTACTAGCACCAAAGAAACAAGTATCCTATGACCAGAAATTCTTCTCATAGACATCCATAACAATAACACAGCTATGTATTTACAAAAGAGTGCATAGCAGAATACTTATATTGGTGTCTGGAGAATAGCTTTAAACTGCATAATATGGAAATGCATGCCAACAACATAGTGAACAAATTAAAAAGTAGTGCTATATTTACATGTTAAAATACCATAAAAATTGATTATTATAAGCTATATAATAATATTAGTCTCAAAATACTGTTGAGGAATGAGGTTAGGTGCAAAAATATCTATCGAGTAATTTTACTTGTGTGTAATGCAGTAAAAAGACATAATCCATAGCGTTTAAGTTTCAGAGACTCATTATCTTTGTGGGGAATTTATAATATGAAATGAGAATAAGGGATTTTCAGATGGTTGATAATATTCTGTTTCTTGATCTCAGTGCTAGATATAGATTTTTTTTTTCTAAACATGGTTTTGGTTATATACTGATGACCTGAGAAACTTCATCCATACAGGAATTAACAAGTCTTCATATAAGAAAGAGTATGTATAAATACCTGTGCTCTTAGCTTTTTCATTGCAGGACACAATGAGAATACTCAGCAGTGACAATTTAAAAGAGGACCTTTATTTGGGCTCATGATTTTAGTCTATGTTCTGCTAACTCCAAGGCAAAATGGCATGGTGGCAGGGGACAAATGAGGGAACTGTTCAACCTTGGCAATCAGGAAGCAATGAGCAAATGGAGGAGCTGGGTGAAAGAATCTGCCCTTCCAGATCAGGCACCTGGTGACCCACTCCCACCAGGCCCCACTTCCGGACAGCATCGGCCATGGCTGAACTCACCAATGGGTGAATCCACTAATGAGTAGAGCAGCCCCATGGCCTATTTCCTACCACACGGGACAACTCTGGGAGATGCTTTAAATCTAAGCCAAAATATGTTCCTACAAATATTTCTGTGATTTCTCATGCATTGTCTATTTTGCTTATAACAATAAGATGTGCTTAGATAAAAGTAATATTATTTATTGCTGTCTGAAATTTTACTTTTTATGTTCCTTACAAGTGAGCTTGCAACAAAGCCACAGATGCTGGTGATAATGAAACACCTCTGTCAGACGTAAAATTCTTTGTCATTCACAACATACCAAGCAGCATAAACTTCATGATCAGTCGATTCCTTTTTACCCACCAGGCCAAAGAAGTGATGTGAAGAGGCCTACCTACACCACGCACCATCCTGTGCATGGTGACTTTGTACCATGATAGAGGAGCTCTGTTTTCAGAAAATTGAAAATCCTATTTAAAAACACTTTCAAAACATTTGTGAAAGCTATGCAGATATCTGTATCTTCCAAGGCTGTTTGCTGGGCACACAAACTTAAATAAGTCTAAAACAAAAACTGTCGATAACTGTTCCCAAGTTGTGTAGAAATGCATAAAACCCACCAAGAATTTCCTCTCATCATTAAAAGCAGCAAAGTGTTTATTCCTCACACATGATATAGATATATGATAAAATATAAATACTATTTTTCTAATTAAGCAAAATGTAAACAGCAATTGGTCATGGTTAATAGAAACTCTTGATAAACTGTCACAAAATCATAATTCCATATAATAATTTGACTAAATATTTAATTAACAAAATATTTTTGAAACAATTTTCCCTTGCCAAATACATTTTGTGTTATCTCTATTGATATTATCCAGAAAAATCAGCATGTGACAATTAAAATATATTACATTCAATTTAAAAAGAAAACAATATCCTTGAGTTATAGGAGTGTCATGATCTTTTGAATAAAAAAATGGCATTTGCAGAGAAGAAAAAACAATATTGCCTTCCATCTGGATTCTAAATCTTTTTAAAGAGTCAAAATTATTTTTTAGGCAATCAATCCAGCACAAGAAAAGAAAGAAAAGTAAACAAAACAATGTATAAAACCATAATGTCACATTAACTTTCATAAATTATTTCTGCAGAATGTATTATTACTGATTTCATAACCATTTTCCCCTCTGCACTAATTTGTTCACATTTTCACATATTAGAAAACAAGTAAAAGATATTTTTCATAATGTCAAAATATCATATAAAATAGATGCAAATATCTTATATCTTCCATAAAAATATGTCAACATAGCTTTTCACTATATTTGTTTCAGTCTTGCTTCTTATTTTCTTTATTTTTTCCTAGGAGCTTGAATAACCAACTGTTTTCATGACCTTCATAATTTCAACTATAAACTTATTCATATGCAAAATACCTAACTACCCCTCCCCCAAGAGGCAATGTTGTTTTTTATTCTTGGGATGTTTTTGCAATTGACTCTGTATTGAAGGATAATTTAAATTCCACTGAATATGTATATTTGTTTCCCTGTCATGCTATTCCTTTCAGTTTTCAACTCTGCTGCCAAAGCAGAAATTAACTGTGTTTTTTCATGGGCCAACACAAGTAGGATGATACTCAATAAAAGGACATTTGACCTCGAAGAATTTTGATCCATGGGAAAACAATAGCACTGGGAGTTTCAGATGCTGAAAAAGAAAGTGATGATTCAGTCTGTTCAAAACAGAAGGAAATAAAGTATCTGAGATTTTTCCTCTTGATTTCCTAGGAGTGCAAAAATAATCAATAAAAAGCAGTAAGGCAAGTTTGTTATACTTGCTTTGCTCTCAGAAAACCAAACTTTATCCTTGTGGAATGGAGTTGTCTTGTTCAAATGCAAATTCCCTGCTCTCCAATGGAATTTTTATTAGCATCCTTTTATTCAGGAATAAGGCCAATGTGTAATCATGAAAATTTGTAATTTCTGGGAAACCTAGGACACTAATATGTATTTAGAGTTATATCTTTTTTAAAATTAGATGAATGTCACATTTCTACTTTTTCCCATGCATAATAGCTTTACTTTGTGCTAATTAATAAAAAAAAAATCAAGTCTTAGCCTCTTCCCAGAGATTGTTGGGGCTTTTGGCTGTGAAAATATAAAGTACTTGAACAAGAATTTCTAATTCATGTATTGTAGCATCGATTCTTCCTTTCATTGAGTCTTAAAAAATAAAAAGATCACTATTTATAATTTGGCTTTCCTAAGGCAGGAGGAAAAAAAAGAGAAAGGGAAGAAAAGAGGACTTGAGATGTGTTATATATGTGTACTGATGCCACCACAGAATGTTTTACATTTCATACTGCAACCACTACTAATAAATAATAGATGTAGAATGTTTACCAGTGACCAACTTTAATTTTTTTATTTTCTTAGCTGTAATGAGATCATTGACATCAAAAGGAGTTTTAGTGCTCACTGCTGTATGGTAAGAAGAAAGGGTATTTAAATTAAGCAGGGTTTGGTTTGTGCCTTCTCCCTTAAAGCTAAATCTTCATTGATTATATCCAATTGTCACTTTTCAGTGCTTAAGGTCTTGATTAGAAACCAAAGGATATGCAAAGGAAGAATCCAAAAGTGATCTTATTACTAATCTCTCTTTCTAAGATTGTTTCTCTTTTAGCATTTTGACTGTCAACAGTCGATTTTGTACTTCCAATTATAAGTCCCTAGAATAGAACATTTCAATGTGGCCTGCTTCACTACTTCACTCTTGATATTTCCCCACTGAGATTCTCCCTGCCTTGTCCTTATTCTACAGAGGAGAGTAATAAAGGTGTTCTATAGTTTGGATCCTAAATGTCCCCCTAAAGACTTCAAGTTCAGCCAAGGTTCATAGCATGGCACTGTTGGGAGATGATTGCACTTTTGACAGAGGGGGCCTCACAGGAGGTCTACAGGTCATGGGGCAACCCCTGAAGTGGAGACTGGATACCCCCACCCCTTCTTGCCTTTTAGTCAGGTGTTGCAAGGAGAACATTTACACACAGGACACAGGACTTCCAATATTATTTTATGATGGTCACCCAGAGTTAAATACAAGTGCGGGAAATCTGTCCACAACACTAAAAACCTAGAAAATCTAGCCAAGGGCGTGGATCCCACAGAAATGTGCTGCGTAAGTGCAGCTGAAAACCTAGAACCCATAACAATGACACAGGCGAGTCTGTTTCAAGCACTGGGAAGGTCCAAAAATCAGTGGTGCAAGTTAAAATGTCTGTGCCAGCAGGGTGAAGGATCTGTGCCAGGAGGTTACGGGTTCTACACTGGAGCCAAGAAGCAACACTCAAAATAAGGACCAGGGCTCCCCCTGAAAACTACCACAGTCACCCTCAATGACCATGAGGTACCGAGCTTGTCCAACAATGATGAGAACAACCGAATACATACCAGGAAGCCAGCAGGACAAACATCTCCTGGAGATTGAACAGCACACATCTTCCCCTCCAGAGCCAGAAAGTGATGCTCAAAGGACCAGGGCTCCCCCAAAGTGAACCACAGCCATTCTCATCAACAAGGCTTCAAGCACCTCGAATGATATAACAACTGAGTTCATATCAGGGGAGCCAGCATGACAAGCTCCTTCTGGAACAAAGGGTTCCAAACAACACTTAGGAAAACCCACAACTCTCTTCCTCTCCATGTCTCCTTTTAATGCTGCCAACAGTCCTCAGGTGGGGCATCTACACTCAGCATCACGAGGACTTAATTTAACTGGTGTTAAGTAGACCACCTATTTTTAATCCACAACATTGGCCATAGCGGAAAGTGCTTTTGATCCATTACACACTTTTTGGGAGGATGTGCAGAGTCAGTTAGCAAGGAGGCCATTTAGTTATGAATTGGAACTTTCTAAACTGCAAGCCAAAATAAACTTTTTTTCTTTAAAAGTTGACTATGTCAAATATTTGTTATAGTGATGGAAGCCTGGGTGAAAAGCACAGCGTGAAAACAATACTAATTTCTTAAGGAAGTTGCACAGCGCATTTTCAGAGCTATAATCTAGAAAAAAGGTTACAAGGAGAAGAAAGCACTAATCCAGCAATGATGGAAGCATGTAGCTAATTAAGAGAAACCAAGAGAATAGTGCTGAGATCTAGAACAGTGACGGATTTGACATTTCTGAGTCATAGAGAATAGCACAAGGCAGAAATTGTAACAAAAATGTGGAGCACTGCTTTGTTTTTGAAAGTTTTGCAAATGAAGAGTGTTTCTTGTCTGTTTGTGTTGATACGACACACACCTGAGACCGTTTCATACACAAGAGAGGTTTGTTTAGTTTACAGTTCTGGAATGTACTTGACGCTAGTGTGACTGTCAGGGTGGGTGGCATCACCAGTGTGGCAGTGCAAACGGAAGAGGCCAGTGGCACAAGCAGCAGAGGAAAGCTGCATAGTGCGGCGGGGGGAGGAGAGGGCCATTCTTCCAAAGAGCTCAGACCCATGCTACAGCATTTCTGTAGTTCAGAAGGGTAAAATCCTTCCAAAAGAATTGCCTTCCATTATGACCTCATTGTAAATCCTCTGCTTGAACAATGCTGGGGACCAAGGTTCAGCGGGCGAAACTTTGGAGTACCCACATTCAAACCGTACTCAAGGCATCATGGAGTACATGCATAACTTGAGGCTTTGAATTAATTGGAATATTTCTGTTTTTAAATGTGTTTGGATAAGGACACCTTTGCAAGATTTCAGCCATAAAGTGCTTTCTAAGAATTTATAACACACTCTGCAGTCTTTGTAGTACTCCATGTGGTGAGATGGTGGTGGTAAAGATCAAGATAATGGGGAAAATTGGAGATATATAGAAGCTGACAATGCACATGGGTAATGGATTAGAATTTAATATTGTGGGAAGTGTGAAAAATTGCTTCTCTTAAGATTTTAAGTGATTTGTTGCTCTTTACTACTAATTAGATGTTGGTACCACAAACTTAAATAGGAACAATTAAAAGAAGACTAAGATTGAGTGCAAAATTAAACTTTGTATGTTCAAATAGTGCAGTGTTTGTGTTATCATTTTATATCCACACAGATACAGCACATAGAAATTTGAAATTCTTAAGTTAGGTTTCTCAGCTAACAATACAGGAATTTGCAGGATAATGGTTGATTCAGCTTGGTTCTGGATTTGGGGACTCACTCCGACTCCAACTCTGGGGATCCTTCCTCTTTCTACCATTTTCCACACATCTGACTTTAAGAAAAATTATTTAGATTGCTGGTGTCACTCTTTGGCTAATTGTTAAAAGAAAGTAATAGTAGCACTTAAAGTTATTGAATTATTATCAGGATTAAATGATAAAATAAGTAAAGTTTGATACTCAAAGAACAAAGTGATCCATAAAAGAAAATTATCCTTATTGTTGAAATTAGTCTTATCCTAATGCGACACTCACTGTGTGGATGTGTGCACCCCGCCCCCCACACTGCAGTCCTATCAAGATCAGGAGTTTTGCCACATTTATCTTCATTGTTCACATGCTGCTCAGCACTTAAGCGCTCATAAACATTTTATAGATTTAAAATGAATAATATTTCTGTTCATCACTATAGAACGGGATTAGGTCCCAACTTTTAATTCAGTGACCAAAAGCTCTTCACAGTGATACATTTTCTTAATATTCTGAACTACAGAACCGAGAATTTATCTTAAAGACAAAAATGTATCATTCAGAAGCATTTTTGTATGTTTATGCTGGTTACCCCTAATGAATAGACTACTTAAAGATGAGTCAATGTCTGAAACTTTTTTTCATGTCCTGTAAAGTTACTAGAAAATGATTATATATAAGAAATTCAACAAACATGCCTTATGATCCTACACCTTTATGGAATTTTTCTTTATTTTAAAAAGAAAAAAAAATAAAAGTAACAATAAAACAGATTTTCAAAACAGATTGGTAGGAGAGTTACAATAATTAATACATTGTGTGTTGTTAAATAGCCTTTCACTGTGTAGTGGAGATGAACCCATTACCCAGAATCCTACCTGACATGAATGAGTTTACAAAGTGAAGCACGGCGATAGCAAGTCTAGAAGGGCCTTTATGACCTCCATTTCTTGTTCCACTACATTGTACTGCTTCTTTCTCATTCCTTTTTTATTCATTTACTCCTTGACGAAAAAAGAAAGCATCAGTTTTAAGCAAGTCACTTGGAGAACAGTTAATTATGGAAAAATCTGGCGGCATGCCAGGGGAATGATTGTGATACTCTGACATTGCCAAATACAGATGAATCAGTCCCTACATTTGTTATCTACTGCTCTTGTAACCAATTACTACACAAGTAATGCCTTTAAAACATCCATTTAGGGTTGGGGATTTAACTCAGGGGCATAAGCTCCTGCCTTGCAAGCCTGTGGTCCTGAGTTTGATCCCCAGTACCGATAAAGAAACAAAACAAAAACAAACAAACAAACAAACAAAAAATCCATTTGTTGTCTCATGATTCTGTGAAACAGAAACTCACCATGAGTTGACTGAGTCTCCAATTCAAGGCATTGGGTCAAAATTGACTCCCTGTGTAAGGATGCCCTTGTCATCTTGGGTTTGAATTCCTTTCCTAAGATCGCTGATGTCTTCTCCTGAAACCTTACTTTGCCAAATCCAGTTGGTTATAATTTGCCATTTCCTTGGCACATGTTCTCCTTTCATCTTCATGCAAACAATGCTATGTAATATTTTTATGCTTGGATATTTTTTTTTCCAAATCTCCCTACTGCCATGAGGTGGCAGAGACATCTGCTCTTATGGACCTATGTTATGAAAATGACCCGAACTATATAGTCCCCGATAAACTGCCTATTTTAACAATAACTGGAAGTATCTTTACAGAGCAAATCCCCTTCACCATACAATGTTTATAGGCTTGATGCTGGAGGTAAAATGGATGAGATCCTAAATTCTGCCTGTCCAAGTTATGACCCAAGACTCTAACACTGATGAAAGGCAATTGGTTTCAATCTTGACATCAAACCTGCTCCCTATCCAATCTCTGAAATAAACACAGACAAATATCATCACAATGTTATAAACAATGTCCATAAAATGCTCTGATTATATCTCGAATAGTGTATGCAAATGAAACGTAACTAAAAAGATTGGAGCCGTGAAGCAATTGATGGTAATCTCACAGTGCTTTCTAGCTAGTCATCTTACAGTACAAGCTCTGATCTTATTATCATATCCATTGTTGAAACTGAGTAGAAATATATGTGTTTTTAGCTTTGTGAGTGACCTTAAAACATTAAGAATAAATTACAATTTCTAAAATGAAATGAAAGCATCCAAGGAACAGAGCAGTATGCCACAAGCATCACCAGTAAGGCACAGACTGTGTGATCTTGTGGTTAAAATGCAGAGCACTCCCACGTCTGTTTATAAAAGACAATCCTGGGAGATAACTGAAAGCCGTGTTGTCAATATTATCAAGAGTATTAAGATTGGATAGTGTTTGAATACTATCGAATAGCATCTATGTAAACAAAAGTGTGTGTATATCTGTGTGGTTAAAAGACAATATAGATTATCTTGGGATTTAAGGACTGAAACCAAAATGTACACCTTAAGCCTCTTTGTTCCTACATTGTTAGCCTCAAGATTGTTCCCCTGGGATCTGCAGTTGCTGCAGGAGATAAATTATGCTTCAAAATCTCACCTCTTAGTTTTCACAGACACTGTCCTGTGTTACCAGGGCATTGTGATTCTTCATTCTTTAATAAGAAGCCATTTGTACACGCTTACCTAATTTCTTTGTTTCAGAGAGAGATGGTGTGCAGTTGTTAACATCCTGGATTCTCTCTTGTGTGCCTCACTGGAAAAAAAGGAAACTATTTGACATCAGGCGCCTTCAAATAAAATGCTTATTGATTCCATATTTAGAAACTAATTCCCCTACAAAAAAGAACAACAATTTAAAAGACAGGCTCTCTGTATGCTTTTAATTTTTAAACAAATACTAGATGTGAAGCAGTTTTCATGATGGTTGTTACATAGTACTGCTATTCCCAACATAGTAAGGAAAGTAATGATTTAAAACACAGTTTGGTAGTATTTTCTTTTATGAATCTAATCCTTTGTGATCATTTTCTGTGGTTAGGCTTATTATTTAAGTTTGTCAGGCATTCAAAGCTCTGAAGATTCAGGTAGTGTATGTCCTGATTTAATACTAGACACATCTATTTATATCAATAGAAAATGATTATAGAGAAAATAGTATGTTTATATTATGTACAAATAAAATATAGGCTAAAATTTCAATTGCATACGACATCAACTACACTCAAGCCAAAAAAACAAAAAGTCTTCAGAGCATTTCAAATATAGAAATTTCAATTCAAGTAACCAATTACATAGGAGTTGGAGAACCTAAGAACCAAATTGGGTAAAGTGAGATATTCCAACAAGTGGCTAGTATTACAGTTGCCCCATGGAAAATGCGGAAATTGTTATTTGTGAAGCCATTGCTAGAAATGTCAACCAGTGTGGTGTGGAAGAGCAAGGTGTATCTGAACTGGTGGTGGTGAACCGACGGCACGCATGCTTCAGGGGTCCATTTGTATCCTTGAAATCTCTAAAGGGTTCTCCATCACTCATTAGGATGTTTCTATTTGCTATAAAATTGCCCTTTAAAATTACTCTGACCAACCAAAGCCAGGACATAATTAAGTCAGTGGAGACCTTGTAAATGAACATACAGTGTCTCCCAAACAAACAGCACACAGAGATAAGCCAGGAATGGGTCTAAAAGCACAGAGATGCAGGGGTCTAAACCAAGTAATGTGACTTCTACCTCAAGTCCCTTTAAAGAAACCCCTGCTAGCCTTATTAGCATTTCAATGTACATTGTCTTTATTCTTTTGCCAGTATGATATTCTCTCTTTCCCCTTTTCTTATCTGTCTTTCTCCCCCAGTTCTTTCCTTTCTGACAATTTAATACTAAAGGGAAAACTAATAATCGAAAAGTGTGAGCTGTTTTCCACATGCACACGCCAGGCACAGGCCCACACATGCAAAGAAATCAAGATTCAGAGCTTCAGAGGTTTTTTTTTTTTTCTTCATAAAAGTTTATTATATGTGTACTTAATTGAATAATATCTTATCTTTTGGTGCCTCTGTTGTCTCAAAATTACCTTACCTAAATATAGACTATTGTCACTGAAAGCAGTTTATCTCTTTACATTTTAAAACCCAGGAAAAGCCAGGCTTGGCTCTTGTAGTGCAAAATGTTCACACTGATTTACTCTGGAGAGTGGGATTATGAATGATTCACAGATTTACATACCGTAACGTTTGTTATGTTTTTAAAGTTTCTAAAATGAATTTTATCATTTAATAGAAAAAATAGAAAGTGAAACTATAATTATATTCATTTGTTATTGACATGTTTATATACATGTTTGTGGATTTATTGAAGCACAATTAAGAGGAAATATTTAACACTGCATATAAATATTAAATAAAGGGGAAAACTGCTGAAAACTGCTGTTGAAAATAGAACAGTTATGCAATAATTTGCCTAATAACTTCTTTTAGACCACTATCTTCTGTACTCTGGCCTTCCCCTTTAAAAGCCTAAGGAAAGCAGAGAGTAATAGAAGATTATCAAAATAGGAATGACCCCTACACAATCTCAGGGAAAATGATACAGACATGAAAAAAGGTAAAAACAGAAAATGAGACTGTTCTCTTTTCAGGTCTGTGTGAATAACTGTTTCTTTAGTTATTATTTATGCTGCTGTTTTAATAACAACTACTGTGCTTTACTAAGGCTCACTTTGTGCATTGGATTGTGATTTTCTCTTTGCATATTTACTCTTACAAAACTCTGAGGCGCCAGTTGTTAAGTAAGTTGTTGCTTTAACGGGAATAAATGCTTGTAAGTATTAAAGGACTTGAACACAGTGCTATAGTCAGGAAGAAAAGTAGTTAACCAAAGCTAGGTTCTCACTATCAGACATTTCTATGACCACTAAGCTATATGCTTCTCTGACATTACTGCTACAAAACTTGGCTAATTATTTGGATGTGTCTTTGTATTAAATTTTGCTTATTTTAGCTATCTGTATCATCTTCATGATAGAAAATTAAATGTAACTGAGAGTTGATAAAGTGGGCAGTGATGAGCAATAAAATTAACGTACTTTAAAATGTTTATGAGTCAGGAAGGACTTAAACATTTCTGCTGGTCTTTCAATTTAATATCAGTTTGTATTTGGATCAGTTATACTAGTAATCATCTAAACAGAAAACAGTCAAAGCTGTGGTTTTCAGTATGGTACAGCATAGGGAGAACTAGTAAATCCCATAAAATGTGTATGTATACATAATACATCAAAAGAACAAACAAACAATATGCTTTTCTGCATGTTTAGTAGAAATTTAGACCCTTGTCCTGAGGAAAAAGTCTCTCAGGCATATCAAAACTTTTTATATCAAAATGTCTGTTAGAAAAAGCATTTAGTCAACCTAAAGATGCTTTTTAAGAATAATTTGATTTACCATATACATTTATTTGTCCTTTCACATTGCCAGAGGAGAAGAAAGAGCAGAAAAGTATAAGCTACTCATATTTTTGAGTGATCTTTAAATACATTGATATTTAATGTATTATCATGTAGGGAATGACCCAAAAATGTTTAAACTAATGTAATTAATATTAAATTACTTTTATATCTCATTTTAACTGAAAAAAGAATTTCAGTATTGAAATAGATGTAACTAGACACATAAGTGTACGTTTAGACATCCAAAGTCATTTAATTTCATAAGTTCTTCTAAAATAATAATTATAGATGTGCATATACATGTGTTTCAAGTTTCAGATATATTTGATGGCTATGTAGAAATGTAATCTTTGTTTTTCTTTGTGAATTAAAGCTTCCAAATAAAATCCATCTTTCCATCCTGAGGCCAGAAAAAGTCTAGTGTCTTGTTGATAGTACACAAACAAGGTGTGTATTAACAAAAATGACTTTTGGGGTGGCATATTTCCTATGCAAAGTATTGGAAAATATGAAGTATCTCTTGACCAAAATCAAGGACAGATGGTGAACAAGTGTAATATATAAAGTACAACTGCGCGGGAAATATTCACGTGGGCAGAATGTAATTATGCAAATGGAAGATTCACTTGTAACCAAGAGGGCCAAATACATAGTGAAACGTAAATTGAATTATTCAACAAAGTATAGAGAATGCTCTCGGATTTATGAGCTGAGCCCAAGGAATTGATCCCAGGAAAAATTGAGAAGCAATGGAATATTATCCACAGTAGTCTTACCTAACCTTTTTATATTTCACTTATTGTAGAACACGGTGACTTTGAAATACAAATCTCTCTTATCCATAACCTCAGTTTATCAGCGATCACATCTTGTCAGATCAGCACTGTCATTTTAGGAAAGGATTTGAGAAATGGATGTGCATTTACTTGTTGTGGGAATGTTACCTTTACAGTGGTGTTATTTGAAAGTGAATTTAGGAAAATGGCAATGTATAAATGTAGCACATCCTTTTAAAAAAATAAAAATAATCTAATTAGGAGAGCATTACTTTGTTTATAAATTAATTTTGAATTTCATTTAACCCAGTGCCTCAAAATATTATCACTTCAACATGCAACCATTACAAAATGTATCAGTAAAATATTTTGTATTTTTCTATGTCTTTGAAACACAAAGTACAAATATTATGTTTTCAGCATATATCAAGTTACGTTATGACTAGTGACTATCATATTAGACTATAATGATTTAGGAAGACTAGATATTAAAATGAAAATATATGCATTTAAGCAGTTTTTTAAAAAAATACTCAAATATTTTAGAGGCTGAGGTGTGTCCAACACAATTGTCTGATGGGAGATAAATTAGGATTATTTCAATAACCCCTTGTCTAATAATGTTTTAGTTAACTAAGTTTATTGGTACATTTAATGTATACATAATGATCATATTCATTATAGGAAATTTTTACCTATACCTGATATAACTTTGTTCTTTTTTTCCTGCTCTAATAATTTTTAATAAAGCATAAGCACACACAAATCCAAGCTGAGGACATATTTGACATGCAGTTAACTGAGAGATAAGTGAACATGAAATTTCCTCAAATTAGTCTTTACCGTGACCTTCATTAAGCACAAGAAGCCTTAAAAAATATATGTTACTCACATATAGTAATGATACATATATATGGGTTAGAACATAATAATTTGATAGATGTATACAATGTGTAATGATCAAATCAGAGTAAATAGCATTTTTGACTTGTCCAAAATTAAACATGCATAAATGTTGCTAACTAAACTTTTCTGTTTAATTAGAAATATATCACAGATTTTAAAAAAAACAAACTATGGTTACTCTACTAGTCTATAGAAGACCAGAGCTAATTCCTCATATATTGAAACTGTGTATAACCTCTTTCCCTCTTTCTTCTTGTTATCGTTCTCTCTAGGGATCACCATTTCACTGACTCTATGAAATCATCATTGTTTAATAACTTCCAACATAGAATTATAAAATGCAGTAGGTGTGTTCTGTCTCTGGCTTATTCCATTTAATATGATGACCTACACTGACACCTGCATTGGTGTAGATGACAGGATGCTAGAACTTTTTTAAAGTGAATAATATTCCATTGTGTATATGTATTATATATCTTGTATGCACTCATCTGTGATAGACACTTTGATTGATTTCATATCTTCCCTGTTATGAATAATCTTGAAATAAATGCAGTACTATCTATATATATGCATTATTTGCATTGTATATATGTCTATGCTATGTCTACTTTTTAGTTTTTCAGTGTATAATGGCTATACTAATTTACATATCTCAAAATATTTTATAGCAGTTGCCATTAAATAGATCTCTTTCAACATTATATAATGAGTAATAGCTATTTTAACTGGGGTGAGATAAAATCTCATTATGTTTTTGATTTTTACTTTGCTGAGGATTAGGGATATTGTGTATATTTTTATATACAGTGATCATTTGTATGTCTTCTTTAAAGAAATGACTATATAGTTATGGTCAAATTTATAGAATCATTTTATTTATTTTATTTTTTGAGGTTGAGTATTTTCATGTTGTCTGGATATTAATCACCTGCCAGACAAACAGTTTGTAAATTGCCTTGATTGCTTTTTGTCATTGATGAGACAAAATACCTGAGACCTAGAATTAAGGAAGGAAAGGCTAATTCAGCTCACAGTTTGTGGCGGTTTCAGTCCATGCTTGGCCAGCTCCAAGGCAGAGTGACACGTGGCAGAGGGCAGAGGTTTACAGTGGCTGGAGGACAGCAAATCAACAACTGCCAAATGGGAGGAGCACAGAGAAAAGACCCTGTCAGTCCTTAGGTTGTATGTAGGCCACACGCCCAGGGTGTGTGTGGCGCTCACACCCACAATCCCAGCTTTGGATCATGAATTAATCACAAATTCTAGACACCTGCTCCCATGACTGCATGAGGCTTTGGGGGACATGCTGATGCAAGCCATAGCACACACATCCCCCACTGTGATTCTTCCTTCGCAGGGGTTTTACAATTTATTTAATTTTTAATGTACTGCCTTTTGAATTTATTACCTTTTGGAATCTTCCAAAAACCTTCTTATGTATCAATATGTTGAAGTGTTTCTTTCTTTTTGTTTTGTTTTGTTTTACTAGTTTCAAGCCTCACATTTAGAGTTTGATGCATTCTGAGTTTCATTTTTTTTTTCTTACTGGGGATAGAACTCATGGCCTCACGCTTGCCAGGCAAGTGCATAAGCCACTGATCTAAACTCTTGGCCCCTTGAGTTTATTGTTATATAAGATCAGATTATGAATTTAGTTCACTGTTCTGTGCACACTTGCAATTTTCCTATGCCATTTATTGAAGAGATCGTCTTTTTTCAATGTATGTTTTTGACATCTTTGTCAAAAATCAGTTAACAGAATGTGTGTGAATTAATTTCCATTTGCTCAGTTCTGTTCCTTTAATTTATGCTAGTATCATTCAGTTTTGCTTGCTATAATTTTGCAGTATGCCTTGAAAACAAGTTCTGTATTGTGATACATCCAGCATTTTTGTCCTCAAAATTCCTCTCACTAGAATGGTTTGTTTGGTTCAAAATGAATTTTAGGGTCAATGTTCTCTTTGTGTAGGAAGTGTAATATTCATTGGTATTGTAACAGGGATTGCATGGAATCTGTTGATTCCTTTGTTTGCTCTCCACATTTATCAATATAAATACTTTCATTTATGAGCATGCAAAATAATTTCATTTTAAGTCTTCTTGCATTTTTGCATCAATCTTTTATAATTTTCACTGTTGAACTATTCTATTTCTTAGATGTCTGTGCATAACAATATTTTTTTTTATTTAGAGAAAAAAGCAAAACAGAAAAAAGTGTAGAAATAATACAGAATTTCAAAAAAAGTAAGAAACCACTAGTTGATAATTACATATTGTTATGTTAGAAGTTCAAGTTACAAAATCAAAGCATAAAAAGTGCTCAATCAAACAATGACAGCACAAACCATTCTATTTGATGAACTAACAAAAACTTAGTGGTCTGGTTATCTGTCTTGTACTCTTAAACATACATACAGTTATATCCTTTAGCACACTTGCTTTCCCTTTCTATTATAATAGGATTATTTTATTTCATTCCGCAACTGTGGTATTGGTTTCAAAATATTGTTTTTATGTTAAATTTTTTATTATGCTATTTAATTGAATTCATTTGACACTATTAAATGTTTGGTTTCCCTATCCATATATAAACATAATATCTGAAAATGAAGATTGTTTGCATTCTTGTTTTCCAAATTGAAGACTTCTAATTTTTTCCTTTGTTTAATTGCCCTTTCTTTAATTTTCAGTTCTATGCTGAATTATATAATGGAGAAAATATCAATTTTAGTACATATGCTAGAGGAAAAATATTTTAGCTTTGTCCATGCCTCTCGTCATATATAAAAATACATCAAATTCTAAATGAAAGATTAAAAAATTCTTAAATAAAAAAGAAAAACAATTCAAAACATTGATGCTTTTTCTTTTCTTACTAATTTTGGTATTGATTTATTACTGCTTTTTGAAGTCATTGTTTTGATTCTTTGAAATTTTTCTCACAGTATATTTCCACAATTATTCTTTCTAAGAGTGATTTTGCTGTATTCCAGAGATTTTTGCTGCATTTTGCCTTTGGTATTTTTTTTACTAATTTTATCTTTCCCTGAAAGTTTCTTCTGTGCTCTATCAATTGTTTAGTCACAGTTCAATTTCAGGACACATGTATTCATCATTGTTTATCTTACTGATTTCTAGACTTTGTAAATTTGTGATCTGAGAAGGTATGTGATAAAATTTCTTTTTTATGATTCCAATTTTTAAGATGTGTCACGTTTCATTTATTTTACATGAGGTCTGTATTGTACTCTGCTCTGTAGGCTGATGTAAAAAGGTGTATCCTGCACAGTTGTATGAAATGTCCTGTAAGTGTGTGCTAGGTCCATTTGACATATAGTATATGTTTCAACTATAATTTGTCTGTGTTAATTTTCTGCATGACTGTCAATTGATGAAAATGTAGTATTAAAGTTCCTAACTATTAGCTTATTGAAGTCTTCCTCTGAAAGTAGTACTTGGGTAAAATATGCATACAGCTATTGTATTATCTTGCTGAATTTGTCCCTTCATAAATATATAATGAACTAGTTTGTCTTTTTAAAAAAGTATTTATAAAATTCTGTTCTATCTGAAAGGATTACTATTGCTTAATTGTATATTTACATGGATATTTCTTCACCAATATTTCACTTATTATCTATTTTTGTCTTTACCGGAGAAGAGTATTTCTTTTGGGAACATAATTTGGGAACATTACTGGGTCTTGATTTTTAACCTGTGGTCTTACTATGTATATTGGATTGGAGAATGTAATCTATCCACATTCAAGATTATTATTCATACTTAAATAATATTCCTGGCATTTTGATTTTTCCAGCTATTTTGAATATTCTATATGTCTTTCTACCTCTCTTTAACTTCATGGATTTGTACTTTTGTGTGGTCATATAGTTTGATTCTATTCTCTTTTTCTTTGTAATACCTATTTTAACAATGTGTTTTATTCATTTATTATTTTCTTTCTATGATAGCAGTTACTATACTTTTACTTTCAAATGTAGAACTTCTTTTAATATTTATTGTAAGGCTAGTTTAGTAGAGACCAATTTTCTGTTTTTCCTTGTCTAAGGAAGACTTTATTTCTCATTCATTTCTCCAAGATGGCTTTAATCAATGTAATAGTCTTGGCTGAAAGTTTATTTCAGAGTTTTGAGTATATAAACTCATCATATTCTTGCCTGTGAAGATTCTGTTCAGAATTCTTTTAGAATAATGTGGAAACTTTTATACATAACATGATACTTTATCTTCCAGTTTTTAGAGATCATTGTCTTTGACTTTTGGAAGTATGATTACAATGTACATGGAGAAATTTATGGTAGTGGGGTGTTGACCAAGTGACTCTGTTTAACAATTTTGAGTTTTACTTCAAAGCCTTGTGAAAACTTTTCATTTTTTATTTCTTTAAATATCTTTTCAGTCCCTATCCCCTCCTGAAATTTCCATAGAGTAAAAATTTGTCTAATACTGTCCCATGAGTCTCTTAGGTTTTTACATTATTTTTAGTTCACTTTTTAAAAATCTGACTAAGGGATTTTGAAAGAACTTTCTTTACATTCAAAAGTGTTTTATTTTTCTTAGCCTAACTTGTTGTTTACCTCTGAATTGTATTTTGGCTCCATTAATTAATTGTTTCAGCTTCCAAACTCCTATTTGATATTTCATTATTGCATATTTCTTGTTAGATTTATCATTTATATGCTGGTTTAATCTTCCCATTTTCCTGAATTTTCTGTCTATATTCTCTTATACTTTACTGAGTTTCCATAAGATCATAATGTTTTATTCTCTCCCAGACACTTCAGATTTATTTTATGTTGCAGTATATTTATAGAAAGTTATCATGTTCCTTGCTTTTATTTAAAGAGTTGTTTGGCTTCAGCTTGCGTTAAGCAGAGAAGTAGGAATGAGTAATTTGTAGTATATGTGTCTCTGAAAGGTGCATGTACTTAGCTATCCAGAGTCAAGTGTCAACTGTGCTGGTCTGTGATTGCAGGTACAGCATGTAGAGAGACCTGTTCTCTCACTCTTTGAAGAAAGCACAGCTCTAAGGCCTCTGTCAGTGACAATTTCAATGCAAGGTTCACTCACTGCTTGCTAGGTCTAGATGGAATCTAGCAGTACTTCTGTTCTGAAGGTGGGTATGTGCAGAAGCAGCTTGGGTTCTGAAGGTTCAATGTGAGTTTCTTTTCCAGAGCAAAGCAGTCAAGTTGACCCTGGGATAGTATCCAGTCTGGGGGTAAAATCTGTGAAGATTCTGAAATTGTATAGTAATTAAGACTGCCAGTCTACAGATTGATGGTAGTTGTGTTGTTTTACAACTAAATTTATACTGGCAATGCACTCTTCCTGTGGCTGGAAAGAGAAGACCACAATTGCAGTGGAGTTATTTCTCATATATTTTTGCCATTTTACATCTCTAAGCTTTTCACTGATTCTCAATCCTCATTGCTGAATTCCAGAGATCTCTTTCAGTCATTCATTGAAATGAAAACTTTCTTTAATTGCCCCAATTTCTTTGTGTGTTGGAGGGGAGCTTAAAGCTCCTCTATTCACCCATGTTTCATTTGGGGAGCAATGTGAAGTACTCAATTCATACGATGCAGTCGAGTGTCTAACTATCTGTGTAGAATTTTTGCCTTCACACTGAACGATTTAAGAATATACCTCCCCAAAATACACTGCTCTTGCATATTGACTATTTCAAATTAAAAACACTTAAAAAATATCCAGCAGATGCAAAAACTTCACACTGACTTTCATTCTGGTGCTTAAAATGAGAGGAAATTCCCATATGGAAAATGTCATTCTATATCAGAAAGTAACATTATTATCAGAAAGACATGAAATTGAAGCTGAGTGATATTTTTTCATTCAAACTTTATTGAACCAACTTTCACTTCCATAGTCACTTTGCTATACAGCTAACTGTCCTAACTTAATGGTCCAATTGCACAACTTGCTATTTTCGATATATAATTGAAGCATTCTGATTTTTTATGTCAATATTCATTTCTAATGAAGGTAACTTTACCACTTAAAATGTGAATTAAGCACATTTCTGTGCTTCCCTCATTTGTCTTGTGTCAATTTAATTCTTGAGCCACACCTAACAGTGTGGATTTTGGATTTTTATTTTCCCAATGACTACACTTTTGATAACCTAAGGGATCACTCTTTTAATATTTTCAAAGAATAAATTCATTTTGGTGTAGACACAAATGCACAAACAATTCATATTTCAGATTCAGATTTCAGCCAAATGGGTTTCTTCTTGATTGTTGTTAGCAACAGTGAAAGACTTTTGAGTTTGGCTTTTGAGTTTGGCTTTCTAGTAAGTTAACAAGTTAGACTGCCAGTTACCTGAATGCTGGTGGAAGACTTGAGACTCGCAGGTCACCGGCAATGTACATTACTCACAGTGACAGCAGTAACCATTCTGTCAGCATTTTCATGTGCCTGTTCCTTGTGCCTTGAATCCCACAGCTGAAGTGAAGACCAAGTGACACCTACACAAGCAGTGAGTTGCCTTACAGGAAGGGACTCTTGAGTTTTTAAAATGTGAATCATTTATAATGGACACTAATTCTCCTTCACTTTTGCTCTAGTGGGAGATTATCTCCCATACTCTAAGTAGACCTAGTCTTTTATCCAGCAAAAGACCTCGTGTCTGTCTTCCATCGTTCAAAACACAGTCCAGAACCAAAGCATAGCCAGTGCCTCATTTGTATGAAGGTATGAAGAAATTCAAATGATACCTAGAGAGTTGTTTACCTTACATTTCAAATAATCTAAAAAGTAGAATGAAATATGATGAGCAAATAGGCAAAATTCTATAGCATATTTTAGCAAAGCAAATACTCAGCTCAAAAGACCTTATTAATTGCTTGGTACTTTTATAAACTTCATTCAAATTATAGACACTAATATTAAAAAACCTATCTCAAATCAGTAATGTGTTTATATGTTTAAATTAATTTAATAACAGTCTATAAAACTTTCATTTCTATGAGTGTTGCTGAAAAAAAACATTGATTAATGCTCCAAATCCCTTCCAAATTCATTATGAGCCTAATGTGACATAAGATATATTATTACAGAGAACATTTCTACAGCCTGTCATTATCCATCATCTGTGTTATCACTCATGATGGCATCTTTGCATAATTAAAATCACCCCATGTCTAAGCATCGGACACTGGGCCTGACACCCCTACGGGCTGTACTTTGAATACTGTACCCTCCTTACCAGAACCTCATTCTATAGAGCAGAAATGATGGTGTAGCTTAGATCATAAATCCATAGTCTCATTGCACAATACATTGCTTGTCCCTTTTTTTCAGTGTTCTTAGGCTATTTCCTTCATCTTTCCTCTCCAAGCCTCCACTTTTCTTAAAACAGTCATGCAAGAGTATATGTATTCTTCCAATTTACTTTCTACACTTTCCTTAGATGAGTGTTTTAAAATTTGATTATGATTGTCATGATTCCTAAAGTGCTGACAATATCTTTGTTGAAATTATTTTTTATATCATCCTTTCTCATTCAACATTATGGATATGAGCTATATCCATGTTGCTACATGTGAATCTAGTTCATTATATTTGATTGCTTTATAGTACTGCATCCAAAGTCTATAAATCATTTTATATCTTCGCTGCAGTACTGAAGTATAGTCATATGCCTACTTTCATTTTCCGCACCAAAATTTTTACTGTCACAAATTTTCATGTGTATCTTCTTATGGAACCACAGTAAAAATTAGTGGCAATATATCCACATTTCTTAATGGAGACCAGCAAGATATATATATGTATATATAATATATATATATATATATATATATATATATATATATAACCTACTCCTTTTGTCTTTGTTGCCCTTGCTTCTTATTAACTACTTGTAAATTATTGTTCATATATCCAAATTTTTAGTATAGTTTTACTGAGTTTATACCAAGTTAACTAATCTTTCTATTTTACCATCACATGATATTGAAGGCTTTTCTATTGAAGATAGCACAGTTCTTATGTATTTACTCAAATTCTGAAGAATCTCAGCTAACGTTATAAAACAAAATGTGGAAATACAGTGCTATGGGATTTCCTGGAGACTAGGTTTAACATCATTTACATAACTGAACATAACCTGAAGAAGGTTGAAGTTTCAGTAGAATGAGTTGTCCTAAAACTCTGATACTATGTGGTCTGTTTGGAAAGTGACAAAGTCACAAAAAATCAATGAAAACAAACTCCCTTAGGATTTTTTTTTTCTTCTATGAAAGCATGACTTTTCTCCCT
The DNA here is from genome assembly GCA_004027295.1 of Dolichotis patagonum. Lineage (NCBI taxonomy): Eukaryota > Metazoa > Chordata > Mammalia > Rodentia > Caviidae > Dolichotis > Dolichotis patagonum. Next base: position 61,310 of record PVJX010006334.1, read on the forward strand.
GAGTATTGCTAAAAAGAAAAAGAACCCTCATGTATTATATCTTTAATTCACTGATTAGAGCATTTTATTTATATTAATATTTACATAACATCAATAGTGAAGCCTCCAACAATCAGAAGGATTTATGGAATTGTGCAAAATACATGAATGAGATGGAAGAGAGACATTGAGAGTAGCCCCAAGTATTACTATTGGACATAAACTATTTTTTCAGTCTGTGGCAGGGACATCCGTTTCTAGAACATGAATACATCGTGGACATCCTTAGCTAGGGCCATTGGAGACACAGAGCATTTGCAGTACACAGGACAAACTCCACTTTCCATCAGGTTTCTCATCCATAAAATGAAGGTAATAAACACTATGTAAACATATTTTTTAAATAATGAACAACAAATGATGCAACAATGTTAGAAATGTGTCAGTATTTTAGAAAATAGACATCTTCAACAAATATTTACTCATGTTCGTTTTGTAAGTTAAATACATCTACTAGTTATTGAGAGCTATTAGGACTATTGGCATGTTTGTTAGATAAGATAAAGCTCAATACCTTCCACATTTTGGGTGTGTATATACATTCCAAAATAACTGATGATCTACATAAAAGAGAAGTGATAGAACTGGATTGGAATATCAGAAAATAAACAGAAGATTTGGAAATCTTTACGGAAATAATACCAGAAGTTAAAATTAGCATGAATCAAAGCATGTAAGCCAACATGGAATCAATATTTACAACACATCCAACCAATATTGTAGGGTTCCTAAGAACTCCTTAAAATTACTATTCAATTATAGACTGAATTATAATTTACTTTTCTCTCAATACATGACTCAGTCACTTAATGTATCAGTTTATAAAGTTACGTGAAACTCAGATTTAAGACAACTATTACAGCTAAACTTCTATGTTATATTATATACACTGTAAAATTTTGATAATGTCTATACTTGTTTACAATGTTTCTATAACTGATTCAGTAACTTCTCAACCTAAAGTCCATAGATGTGCCACTATGTTTTTTCTAACAGTCCATTGTGAATTCACTTAAAATACAGGCTCCCTGGAGACAGGTTCTTGGTTTAGTTTCAGTGACTAAACCCTTACAAATGTGTGGATTTTTCTTCCAAACCATAATGATAAAATACTTTGGCAAATTTACGTTCAGTGTCAAATATCTAACTTGACAAGCAGCTGTGACTTCCTGTAATTACGTAGCATCATTATCCCTTATATTTTTGTGTCACTGATGTTATATTTTTAAAAACATTCATTTCAAATAACTTTCTAAAACTAAATGAGAAATGTATGATTTTATTTTCTTTTATGTAAAAAGTTCAGATTTAGTGACTTTAAAAGCATAGAATTATACATATAGATTTCTTGAAGAGACGTATTAATCTGTAAAACAATCTAGTTTGAGGATTTTAGTAGGTGCTGAATAAGCACTAAATGACTAAGTATATGTTATGGATTGAGAACTGATGGTCAACTTAGCGCCAGCTGGATTACATCTCCGTGCTGCTGAGCATAGACGTTTCACCTGAGGAAAGTTACCAGCATAAATGGACACGTGGAGAGAGAGTGTTGGGAATGTTAAGGCGTTATGGCGTTGAGATGTTGAGGTGTTGTGGGTTCTCCTACGTGTTGCTGTTTGAGCCATTGGTTCTCCTGGAGAAGCTCTGGTCCTCACACTCAGCATTGCTTCCTATCTCCGGAGAGGAAGACTTGTGCTGCTTGGTCTCCAGGATGGACTCGTCACGCTGGCTTCCTGGCATGTACTGGACTATGCTTGTCGGAGGAGGAGCTCGGGGTCTCCTTGTCACTGAGGATGGCTGTGGTGCTTTTCAGGACAGCCCTGGTGTTTGTTGTGAGTGTGACTTCTTGGCTTCAGCGTAGAACCCTGAACCTATCAGCACAGCTCACCCCGCTGGCGTAGACTTCCTAGTTTCCACCACTGACCTTTGGGCCTTCCCGCCACAGATACATAAAAGAGACTGGCGTGAGTCCTTCTTGTGGGCTCCAGACTTCCAGTTGGACTCGTGGGAGGCATTGTCATGAGCTCTGGGTCTTTATCTGGACTCATCTGGGACATTGCTGTGGGATTTAGGCCTTTGGCTAAATACTCTATGTCTTTGGTGTTGAGAATAGATTTCCTGCATCTTCTTATGTTAACACTGGGTGACCATCCTAAAAATAATATTATAAATTCCATGTCGTGATGCTAATTGTTTTCTGTACAACCCCTGACTACAACAATATATAAGGAGTAATTATGGCACAGAGACAAGACACAATGCAATTTTTGGAACTAATAAAAACTGCAGCGCACATCATAGTGTTTGTCTACACATGCACACCATGCAACACAGAGCAGTTTATCATTCAAGAAAATCTGTATGATATAGGATTTTTTAATTTTGTTAAGATTCTCATTATATTTTTGGACTTCCAGCTCTACAAATGAAGCTAACTATATCATCCTTTAGAGTTTAATGTCAAAATATTTCCACTTATTTTAACAGCATCATAATTGCTAAGAAAGAAAGCCACAGTGCAAAGAGAAAAAATTAATAGTATATAAATAAAAAAGATAGAATTCCTGATAGAATTGTTTCCATAAAACATGATACTTTAAGATCCAAGATTAGAAGCTGTCACAGAATTATGACTTCTGTTTTCTTTCCTCTCTCACCATCTGCTGTCTCTAAGTGTTGAAGGCAGAGCAGACATCTGCTGAAGTACTATATTCATTCATCATGAAATTGAGAAGCGTACATGTCATCCTAGGAACATTTCTTCAAAAAATCCAGTGGTGTTGATCCATGTAGTGCAAAGTTTATTCCTTGGTCTTCCCTACCATATGTTGATGTTTCCACCTGTTTTAACAAGTTTTGTGGCAGCTAGTGAGGGCTCTCCTGGTATATGGACTCATGACACAAGGCAGAGAGTGAAAGAGACAGACAGCCTTATCTGTTCATTAACAATCCATTCACTCAGTAACAACTTTAACCCATTAATGAGGATGGAAACCAAGGAGTGGTACCCCAAAAACTATTTATATCCCTCCATACTTTGTGAAAATCAAACATTTGAAGATATTTTAATAAAACAAAATTTTAATAGAATAAATCAATTATATACATACATGTTAAAGTTGAAATTAGTTTTCTGTAACATATATAGATATGTCAGTGTATATTACATACATATTATATAAATATTATACATGAAAATTATATGTATTATATAGATAATATAGATGTATCTATATATATGAAAAAGGGTATAAAATAAATCATACTGATACAATATTTCTAAGACTGTAGAGAATAATATAATTGTTTTGGAGTCTTACATTTGAAACATTGCAATGAGACATATCAAGGGTTACAAATGCAAAAGAATGTAAGGAAAATTCTAATGAAAAATGTTTTCTGAGTCTTGCATGATCTTAATACTATCTAGAATTATTGCATCAAATAATATTTTCTTCTATCTAAATATTTTTATACTCCTTAGTATACTTTTTTCTACCTCCACTGGCTTTATATTTAAGATTTAAAATTCAATCTTCACTCATATTCTTCAATATATGTTTCATTATTCCTCAAATACGTGATAAAGCATGCTTTTTTGGGTTTAAGGTTTAGGAATCAGAAAAATATTTTAAAAGATCTGTCAGTAATTACATCATTTGTTATTTGTTAAAGACAGATTATTTTCTTGATTTTTAAAAATGAAGTTGATTGCTTTGTAGCCCCTACTATTCATGGATCTTGAAAGCTTTGCTGATTTGTACCCAGCTTATCCTGAATCCTACTTCCTATTGTAAACAGAGACACCCAAATGACACCCAGGACTTGGAGGCAGATTTATTTACATTGGTGGTCACTGATCCTGACTGAGGTCATTCTCAAAATATCAGGTCCTGATCTCTGGTGGTCTAGGGCTGTATGAGATAAGCAGAAAGCACAGAGGCAAAATAACTTGTCACTTGGAGACTGGTTCTTACCATTTGTGAGATAATGACCAGCTTTGCTTCACAGTGACCAGTTGTTTCTAAGAAGCAAAAGTAACAGAAACTGTAACTGGAACTATTACCTAGGCAACTAACAAACTGAAATACACTGACTGGGGGAGGGCAAATTCTGCTATATTTTCTCCCTCTTTAGTTTCTCTGGCAAATCCTTGTTGGACATATTACATGTGGTCTTTTGCCAAAGCTCAACTAGAAGCAGTAATATTAGGATTGTCAGTGATCTTAGGGAGGGCCTTAGCCAAGATCCCTAAGATTTTCTTATTACAGAAATTTTCTAAATTGTGTTTAGGCCGAGACATAATTTAGGCCTATTTAGTTCTATTGTAAATATTAGTTTGGCAAGGTAGTGAGGGAGTTATTCTGATCTAGGAGAGTGTCCAATATGCCTCGGATGTTCATCAGACCTTGGTCAAGTATTTGATTGAGTGTTCCATTCTCTTGAAGCAACTGTCCATAGTGTTTAAGGCAGAAACCACAGTAATATCAGGCAGTGAGGAAGCCAGGACTGGTGTAAGTAGCCTGTAAAGACACAAAAATGAGTGAGAGTAAGTACTTTGTGAATAGGAATTTTGTGCAGTCTTATGGACATATCTTCAGGCATCAGCCATGTATAGACTAGTCAGCATCTTGGGGCACAGTGGCTGTTAGAATGCCAATGCAAAGGGCTTGAGTGCGTAGTCTCTTCAGAGTAAACTGTCTGGACCAGGTGAATTCTCCAGTGGACATAAGGCTAGATTCCTGAAACTTGTAGCAGTAATTAATAGGCATTGGGCTTATATGTGTGTGCAGAAGTGTCTACAGGTATAGCTGGGAGCGGGACCCTATAAACTCATACTGCTTTTCAGTGCTTTTACAGTGCTTTTATAGCATGTGTAGGTGCAGATGAGCACTAACAGATATTTGTAACCTCTCCAAGGTTTAATTTTTGTAAAGTCTATCTGTACATCTTTAAATATATAATGCATGAGGTCAGGCCAGTGACACAGATGCTAAAACCTGAGCTGGCTACACAAGTACCAGTGCCAGTATTGTCATGTCTATGATTAAGGTGGATCTTGTGGGAGTACTAGGTAAAGTTTTTTTGGCTGGGGTTGATGTTTTTGTCAGTTGGATCCCCAGAGGAGGCTTAGGATTAGGTTTGGTATTGTAGGTGGCAGGTTTGAAAACAGCAGCAGCAAGCAGTAGCAGGAGAGCTTTGGCCAAAATAACATTGTCCAAGATGACCACAGCCTACCCAGCCTGTTGAGCCCCATTCCTAACAGAGTTATTTCCATCCATAAACAAGGTAATCTCAGCATCTGTCACTGCTTCTAACTTGAAGATGAAGTGTATTCTGAGAAGCAATCTAGGGACTGCCTTATATAGGAATTTATATTTGGTGAGATGTCCTCATAGGCTGCAAGTTTGTATGTGGCAGAAGGAACAAGAAGCATCAACCCCTGGTGACAGCAACCTTTTTTCTGACAAACAGGAATATCCATAGGCTTTAAACTTGCATATAACTTGATAAGGGCTTTATTAGGCTTCTAGGTACATATTGAGGGGCTTTCTGTCTCCCTTCTTTGATGTCTTTGAGAAACATTTGACTGTTTTTATGATTCTAGGCAATGTGACATTTGGGAAAGGCCATGACCACTCATTTGTTAGGGCTAACAGTCCAATTTCTGTCACACAAAATGTGGAACTCAGAAGCAATTATTGACAGTCATCTCAGGTGGGCATTAGATGATGCCATCTTATTAGGATAGAAACAGAAGGCTCTGGAGAGAGGATTTCTCTGTCCAAATGCAAGCAATAACTAAGTGGAACCAGTTCAATTAACTGAAAGTAGATAAGTCAGAAGAGGGGATGAAACATATATGTGTTGGCAGCAACTACTGAAGTCAATGAGGATTCTAAGAATTTTCAGGAAAAATGGGCATCTTTATTTCCTTTTTTTATTTTGAGACACAGAGATTGGTTTGGTTTGATTTTAAACTTCATAAAACCCCTTTTTCCTGCTGTTAGGGACTGTAGGTTTTAACTAGTTTTTATTCTGTCTCCTTATTGTGTATGTTGTGTACCCTTCAACGATGGTGCAACAGAGAAAGTGTGAATTCCCCTCAGAGAGAGATCATTCAGTACCCACCTGGCTGTGCCCTGTGGACACTTAGGTACAACTTAGCTAAAGAGCATGTGAGGCCTCCATTATGCCGTATGTCGATTGCGACAGAAATATAAGTGAGGGCCCAATCAGCCACTGCAAGCAGTGCTTCCAAGTCTTGGGACACAGACAAGGCAGTCTATTACTTATGCTGTCCAATCCACTCACTGACATATTCATTCAGCAGATACTCAGAGCTTAAACAATTCCAACCCCCTTCCCTTGAGGGTGGTCCTGACTAACAAGAGATAATAAATCTCTCCTTCTACTTGAACTGTGCAGGGCTGACACACATGACTAACTGGAGTGCCCCTGGGGGTCTTACTGGAATCAGGCAGGCAAGCAGACAAGCAGACAGAAAGACAACAGAAATACTGTGTCCTCCACCCTTTGGGGTCCAATGTGAGCCACTCAAACAGGGAGCTAAGACTGTTCCTCCTGAACTCTGAGGGGGCTTGACAAATCTCGAGAGCACACCTTCCTCTAGGGGCTTTGAGAAGTCCTTGCTCCATCTGTGAGGGCCATTGTCTTGGACCAAAGAAGCTCAGCATGGGTGGCCTTTCCCCTCAGTGTACCAGATATTATGGCAAACATGAACACCAAAAAGAAACCCAGGATTTGGGGGCACATTTATTTGCATTGAAGGACACTGATTGGGATCATGCCTAAAATATTAGGTCCTAATTTCTGGTGGTCTGGGACATATATGGGATAACTAAGTAGGAAGTACAAAGGCAGAATGGTTTGTCAATTGGGAACTAGTTTTTACAAGATGCGTCCTAGTGACCAGCTGTTTCTAAAAACAAAAGTAACAGGAACTATAACCAGAACTATTACCCAGGAAACCAACATACCAAAGTATCGTGGCTGGGAAGGGTGGACCGTATGCTACATACATAGTGATGTCAACTAATACCCACACCATGTTTAAAACTGGTTCCAAAACTATTTTTTCTGCTCTTCTTGCCCAGATACCTACATACCATGCATGCCTTCCACCCTGCCCTGATGATCTCTGTCATCCCCTACTCCCCAGTATACATTCTTTTGAGAAATATGCTTTTTGTAAGCCTTTCTACATTTTCACCCAAATTTTAGACTCTCTGTTATTCTGGTGCATAAAAGTACACTTTCCATTAAGTGTTCTTGTTCTTCAAAGCTTTGAGTTTCTCTGCTGTTAGGCATCTGTAAAGGGATTTTCAGTTTCAGGCCCGCAAAATTGTCAAGGTATAGTATATGTTTTTTCTACACTGTGAGAAAGTCAAGCCCAGGTCCTCAAGCTATCTAGGCAACTGTTCTACTACTAAGCTACAACCCAGACTAAGATTCTCTATGCTTTATCTATCAAGTTCACTGGCTTTAAATGTTGAAAGAAATTCATGTGTGTGTCAGTCAGCTTCCTGATGACCTTGTGTTGCCTCCATGAAGCAAACATGGAGTCATTTCAAGCCCAGAGAGTTTCTGAAAAACCTGTGATGCCAGGTCATCATGGAGTGCTGTGGATTAGCAATAGTACATCAATAGCAATAGTTTAAATGAGCCACAGGTAGTATTGAGGAAGACTTTGATCACAAATGTGTAAAATATATTGACTCAGGCATGAGATCTTTCTTATTCAAATCACTTCATGAGTAACTTCAGAGCCTCTAATTATAGTCCCAAATCTTGTGAGCAAACGTTGCCATTGATTAATATTTGTACACAGATTTACTGTGATATAATTTCTATACAACATACTCCATTCATTACAAGTATGAAATCCAGGATTTTATTAGCATGTTTGCATTATTACAAAAACATTACCACAATCTAATTTCAAAAAATTTTCCCCTCCCAAGAAAGCCCATATCCAGTAATAAGCATTTCCCTAGCCCCATCCCAAATACTAGCCTTATGTAACCACTGATATAGTTTATGCCATTTTATATTTTCCCAGTCTGGTAATTACATACAAATGAAATCCACAGATTATGATCTTTTTTGACAACTTTTTTTCATTTAGAAAAACACTTTAAAGGTACATTCATCCATTAGTACATATGAGAAGATTATTTCTTTTTATTGCTGAATAATGTTCTACTGCATGGTGTCATATTAATAAGCCAGGCATGAACCCTGTTGATTGGCTTATAGCTTGTTTATGTCTTGATTATAGGATAAAGGCCATTATCTGAAAGCTACACAGTGGTAAAGATAAAAATATTATTCACATATTTAATTATTTTTCAAATAATGCAAAGAAGTTGACTTACATTCATTTAGAGAATACCTTACTTATCCTACAAAACTTCATTACATAACTATTAAAATAACATAATCCAGAGCTTTCTGGTTATAAATTTCAAGCTCCTAAAGCCCTTTGGAATTTTTTGACCTAAAAAGACATCAGTTAGATATGTAAAGTCCGACTTCCTTTTCTCTGAAAATACTCTTGGCTTTTTCTCTCTGAATGGTGGTCCTGATCATGTGAGAAAAGTTACTATGAACACCTATGTACTTGTTTTAGTATGGAAGGTTGTCTCCAGTTCTCTTGAGTGTATACCTGAGACATAAATGTCTGGGTCCTGTTCTGACCACAATTAGCATTTTGAAGAATTGGCTAAATGATCTCCAAAGAGGCTGCATTATGTTTACCAGCAATGTAGGACTATTCTGATTTTTTTACATGGTCTTCCCATAGTTGCTATTGTATATTTTATTAACTATTGCCATTTTTGTGGCTTTTATTTGTCTTCCCTAGAGATTAATGATGTTTGCCATTCTTTATGTGCGTATTACCCATTGACATATCTTATTTAGAGAAATGTCTATTCTAATCTCTGATTTATTGACTTTTTCAATCTTTTTACTCTTGAGTAATAAGTGTCTTCGTATATTTGGAATGCAAATGTCTTTTTCAGGTATATGATTTGAGCTGGTGTTTTTCCTCGCTTCAACACTAATGTCCTTTTAAGTAAGTGTTGATTTTTATAAATCCCAATTTATATTCATTTTATCACTTGTGCTTTGGGGATTTTATTTTTAAAATACACAAAAGCATACATTGCCTATCCTCTGTTATTAATTAAGAGCTTTAAATCTTAATTTTAAGCCTATTATTCATTGCATGCTAACTTTTTCATATGGTGGAAGCCTAGTATGGCATGTGTATACCAAGAGTTTATATTGAGAAGTGCTTACCCTACAAATTATATTTTAAAGTTTAGTTTTTTACATTCAATAATCCTTTCATCTCTGTGTGAACCTCAGAATGATTATTAGTTTCTATAATTATAGCTGGAATTTTCCTAAGGATTACTTAAATATCAATTGGAGACTTAATTCTTCTCATTAACACTAGCTGTTTCAGTCTATGAACATGACATGCCTTTCCATTTATTAGAATTTTCCCTACTTTACTTTAGTAATGTTTTGTGGACTTATTCAACTAAATTCATTTGTTAAATTTTGGACTAAGTATTCTCTTTCTCATGTTATTGCAAATAGGATTACATTCTTAAATTTCAGAATGTCATATCCAGGGTGGATGAATACAGTTGATTGTTGTCACTGTTGCTTTTGCTGTTTTGAGACAGGGTCTTGCTATGTATTCCAGACTGCCTGTGTAATCTCAGGCAAGCCTCATATTCATGGTCATCCTTCCTTTTTAGCTTTCAGGGTCCTGGGATTACAGGTGTGTGACATCATTTCCAGCCTACAATTGATTTTTGTATATTAATATACACATATATACACAGATATACATAATTTATATACATATGTATTCTTCAGTTTATTCTATATATATGACCATATCATTTGCAAACTGAGATGAATTTTTTATTTATTTCCAATGTGTTACTTTCCCCCATTTTTCTGAAAAATCATTCCATTAAATGTTCTGTTTTGAAACAGAAAGTGGGCACATACCCCACAAACATGTTTTATTTCTGTTCTCAAAGTGAAAACATACAGTCATCACCAAGATACTATTTGTGTTTAGTAAATTTACTTCACCAGGTTGCATGGGTTTTATTTGTTATTAACACCTTGTTGCTGTTATTAATAAAATGTGTTAATATTGTTAAATAATTGAGCATTCAGATAGAGTTATGTGTGTTTTGTTTTGTTATATATTATTTATTCTATTGGAATGTGTACTACACTGAATGACTATTTGTAGTAAAACAGCTTTGAGGTTATAGGATATTTTCCACTTTATCAAGAGATACAGTCTCTTTTATGTATTTTGGAGTTTGTATATCAGGTTTTGATATCAAAAGAGATTTTTGTCTAGAGTTGTGTGTGATGGGTGAAGACATGTGTGATCTTTTTTTCATCTTGATTGAGTTTGATATTGGAAAATAATGGTCTCATGGAATAAAATAGGATGTGTTTCCCCAACTTTTATTTCTTTTACCATATGAAAGGTTTTTTTTATTAAATATTCTTTGAGAGGTAGAATTTAACATTGAACACATCCAATTCTGACATTTGCATTGAGAAAGTATTTGAATTTACTTATTTTATTTACTTATGTATTGGAAGTCTAATCAAATTTTCTGAATCTTCAAATTAAATTCATTAATTTTACACTTTTGAGAGTATCTCATTTGATCAGACATTAAATTAGTAGGCACCAACTTTTTCATAGTAATGGTTACATACTAATTTTGTGGTATAAAGTTTATAATGATAGTCCCATTTTTTATTCATTTCAGTAACTTAATTTATTTTGATCATCATAGTTAACTTAGCTAAAACATTTTGAGCATTAATGATACATTCAAAGAATAACATTTGGCTTCTTAATAGTGTTATCTTTTCTTTATACCAGTTATTCTAACTGTAATATTTTTCATTTCTTTTTTCTGTTTCCTTTATGCTGTTTATGTCTTCAGGGGAAAGTTGGAATGTTGATTTCATGTGTTCTTTTATTGAATGTATCATGTTATTATTTGGACCTTAAATACCCCATAGGAACTCACCCATTGAAAGTTTGCTCACCAATTTAGGGCACAATTGGGAGAGGTTAGAAATGTTAGAGGTGTGGCCTCTTTGGAGGAAGCAGGGCAGTGGGATTGCACTCTTGAAGAACATATTAGGCCCCTTCCTCACTTTCTCTGCTTCCTAGCCATCAGAGGGGAGCAGTTTTGGTCTGCTGTATGCTCCTGCCATAATACTCAGTATTAAGAAAGGCTACCATGCACTGAAACTTCAGCAACTGTGAGCTCAAATACATCTTTCTCCTGTGTTGGTTTGCTCAGGCATTTGTCACCGTGATGAGAGACTGTGTAACACATGGGGAAATCTATCTAACACTAGGCATAGATACAAGCATGTTTTTGTATCTATTGCTGTGTCATACATACAAGTTTGGAATGTTCTATTGTTGTCTTGATTCATCTCAAATTACTTTGTCATTCCTCTGTAATTTCTTAAGAATAGATTGTTATTTAAGATTGCTTTGCTTTTCCTACTTCTTAATTCCCCAAATTCACTTCTGTAGTTAATTTTTAATTTCACTGTATTGCAATTGTAACTGGAAAAAAAATGCTGCCAAATTTCAACCTTGTTCCTCTGGGAGATCAAAACTAGTGCTGAGCACTCTGTTGTATTTTTCATCTTCAAAACTGCTCTCTGCTTCTTTAAAGGATCTATTTTTAATAATGTTTCTCTTTAATATCTGCTTGAGTATATACTATTACTCTGTCATCATATTTTTATGAAGTTTATTTAATTTAATCATGATGTTTGTCACCCCTGTTCTGAAACTTTCACCTACTAAAGATACCATCTGATCCCTTCAAAGTCTCTCTCTGTCTCTCTCTGTCTCTCTCTCTCTCTTGTCTCTCTGTCTCTCTCTTTTTTCCTCTCTCTCTCTCTCTTACTCTCCATGAATTACACTTACTTGTTTCTTTGCATGGCTTGTAATGTTGAAAACTGATTTTAAAATAATATAACATTTCTAGTTATTGGAGCACTAATCCCTTGTGGATGGTGCTGTTCTTTACTAACCAATATAACCAGTATAACAATGATCTGATCCTCAGATCTCTGATCTTCAGATATTTCTTTATTTCTCCTTATCTTTTAGCCTTCCTACACATGATATTTTCCATGTGTCAGCATGAGCCACTGCCGAAGTCAAAGGTTACCCTTCAACCACCTTAGGAAGTTAAAATTTCACTTTTTACCCTCGAATATTAGAGTAACTTGTAAGCTGTTATTACTGATCAGAATTAAACCTGGACTGGTACGTGAAGGGGACACAAGTTTGGGGATGCATACATTTTCACAGAACCCCAGAATTCACAGAATCCCAGATCACAAGGGATGACTGGAGGATTGCACAGGCTGGCTTCTAGGAGCTTCCCTGAGTCATAGTAACTTATGTTTCACTAAGAGCTTGGCATAATATTGTATTCCACTTACTCATAAAAATGATGCTTCTCCCACATGTTGAGAGGTCCAAGTAGAGGTGGATGAGTGTTTTCACACCTGCTTCATGAACTTCAATGATTTCTACTGAGAAAACCTTGAAATTTATTCACTGCCTTTTCAACCTCCAGAGTTGCCTGTGATGCCATGAATCCTATTCCTGATTGACCCTTTGCTTTGGAAGTATGGCTCTGTCAGCTTCTGAATAAGTACTCTGCACCAGGTTTCCATGACATTCAGCAATGAATTTGCAGAAGGATTTACATTCTGTTCCAGATAAAATGTTTTCTCTCAGATAAAGCCACAGAGGTGTTTGCACTTTTCTCTTCAGGAGAACTTTTAATGTGGAACGAAGCTGAGCACCAAGAATTACTTTTCCTATACCCACACCCTCACTCTATGAGGCAGGACTGTGCTGGTTGTAGCAGTCCCAGGCTCCAGGCTTCTCAGTTTTCCGCTATGAATATGGATTCTGCTAGAAAGCTAGTGTGGTAGAGTTAGCTTTCGATGTCATTACCCAAGGAGTCTGGAGTAGATTTTTATCTTTTACATGTAACGTGCAAAGCAATGTCTGGCTCTCTCTCTTCTATACCTTCCTAAAAAGGTATTTATACAATGTAAGATCAGGGAAGACAATAAAAAATGAGAATATTATCTTGCTGAACTGAGAATAGTATCCCTGCTAAAGTGAAATTATAGCTTCCAATTGAGGCTTGTTTTAGAAAAACCCCAGCCTCCTTAACTGAATCCTCCATTCTTTGACACAGAATTTTTACTGCTTTTGCCATGATTTACAAGTTTCTCTTAAATGTATTAGGTGGATGTTTATCCATTTGCTGTATTCACTTAAGACTACTTTACAGACTTAAATGATCATTATTAAATGTGTTTTTTGGGAAAGGAGAGCTTTCATTTTGGGAGTGCTCTCTGAACTCTGTAATTGGTCATTTCAGAAATGTTCCCTCCTATTATGTACTTTATATTCTGATTTTTTTTCCTTCAGACTTTATTAGCTTTATAAGATTGAGATTTCAGGGAGACTACTCAAGAGTTTGATGAAATTTAAAATCCTTATGATAATCTTGACCACATTGCTACATCTGGGATTTAATTCAAGCTTACTCTAAGTAAGCTTAGAGTCACTAATGGCTCCCTTCCTGTAAATAATTTCGAATTCATTCCTGTTCCTGGACAATTATCTCTTATGTTGTTGACAAAAATTAAAATGCAATTTAAAGACCCATACTATTTTTAACAATATTTATACTTCTTCCAGGCATTGTGAAGCAATAATCAAAATAGAGATTGAGTAAATTTTTCTAGACTGAAGATTTCTATTCATTACAGAGGGAATCTTTTGTTAAGATCCAAATTCATTTTCCCTATTTTAATTTCATTACTTGTATATTTCTACATTGTCTGCTGCATACAAATTGTGACATTTACTCTCTACTTAAACCACTGGGTAACAATATTATGGACATTTGTCAGCAAATGATTTCAAATATTTAGAAAATCTTTTACTTACTCGAGTACAAGCTTTTAATTTACAAAATTCAATTTCTTAGGAGTTAGGCATCCTCTGAAATTTGGTGAAAGACCCATTTCTAGTGAATATTGTCATATATCTGCTGTCTTTTATCTTAATATAGGTAAACTTGTTTTGTTTACAAAATTGTACTTTCTGAAATAATGATATAGCAAAATAACATGACTTCATTTCCTTTCTTGTTTTATTTCAAAGCAATGAAAAAGTCTTTTATTCTATAGATTTTGTGCTATTATTAATTGATAAAAATATTTTTAAAGTATACATTTACTCTTTATTATTTAGACTCGTATCTTATGCTTCAGTTTGAATGCATTATCTTTTCCTTTTTGAAGTTGTCCTTCTTAGATTTCTTTCTTCTGCTGCAGACAGGATTCATGCTTTCTTGTACTTCACTGTACAGCAGTTATCTTCCTAAAATTTCCTTCTCCCATTTTGCTAAAAATTTTCTTTCCCTGTCTCTTTTCTAAGATGCCTGAGCCTCCTTATCTACTATTTTTTCTTTTGATAATATGATCTTGCTTAGGGAAAATGGATACCAGTTTCCCTTATTAAAATATTATATTTGAAAGGTACATAGTTTTGGAGCTCAATGACCATTAAGATAATTTGATACAGTGTTATCAAGTAAAATCCACACTTTATTCAGATTTTGTTTTTTCTTACCCAAGATCCCTGTTCTAGTTAAGATCCCCTGTACTGCATTTAGTTTTCAGCACTTGGTAAGTCCCTCTGCTGTGACAGTTCTTCAGGTTTTTCTTATTTTGATGACATTCACATTGTAAGAAGTACTATTCAGGTATTTTATAAAATGGTCCTTCATTGAGAGTTGTCTGATTATTTTCTCATGATTACACTGTGGTTACGACACTTTGGAAAGAAAACTACAGAGGTAAAATTACTCTATTCAGAATCAAGTAGCAAGAATTTTTGACTGATCTAGTTAAAATCACTCCACATGCGTTTCCAAATTTCTTTTCTCATTGAAAGAGACAGTTCTTTTTCTTATCAAGTAAGAAATGATGAGGAAAGATGTTCCATAATCAGTTTTTTGGTCATATTTTTGGTTTATAGGAGATACAAGTAGCCATTACTTTGGATCACATTAGAAGGTTACTTAACAATGGAGGTATTTTTCCAGAACTCATATTCTTTTTTTGTTTTTATTTAATTTTTCTTTTCTGTTGTTGTTGTAGTGGTAGTGGTAGTAATAGTAGTAGTAGTTGTTGTTGTTGTTGTTGTTGTTGAGACAGGGTCTCACTCTGTAGTTCAGGCTGGCCTTGAACTCACGATGTAACCCTGTCTGAACTCCAACTATGGCAATTTTCCTGTCTCAAACTTTTGAGTGCTGGGACTATAGGGTTGGGCCCCCGTGCTTGACTTAGAAGTGATATTCTTAAACTGTGAGATTTTCCTAGAACCTGTAAATGTTTATTGATTATAATGCACTTATAGGAAGATCAATAACATGTAAATTTTAAACCTAACACACATTTAAAAATATGTTTTCAAGGTATTGGAAAACATAGAAGAAAATACAAAGTTTATGGTTGACTTTTTAATATTTTTCTGGTTACTATTTCTATATTTTTGTAATTGGAATACTTTATGTTATTGTTGAATTGTGAATTGCTTTCAATTACTGTTTCATTTGTCACAAGAAGGGGTGGAGAAATATAACACATGATTTACAGAAATATCTTTGAAAAATTATTTCATAGAATATTAATGTAAAGCATTCCACACTCATAATCATTATTAAAGAATCCTGTAACATACAAGTAGTCTTAGAAAGCTACTCATAGTGGAGAATTATTGTTAATAACTAAAATATCTGTCAATTTAAGTCCTTTCATGACAAAAAGAACCTTCTAAATTTAATTTAGATGAAACAGACCCCTTAATAGGAATTATTATAAGTAATCATATGTAAAACTTAATATATAACTATGGAAGCCGTAACTCCTGTGTCTCTCTTAGCTTGGGAAATGCATTTGAAGAGAAATTGTTATTGTCAGTGGTGTTTCACAGCCAAACACTTCCTGCTTTGATATATAATTTTTTTAAACATCTCTCCCTCCTACTAAAAGGAGTGTTTGACTCCCGAGACTCACATAAGGTTTGGGAAGTGTTTGGAAAGCCTCTCTGGCTCTAAACGAGAGTAGAAATAATAGACCTGTATAAATTTTTAAACACTGTGCCTGAAATCTTGTATATGGAATAAAATACACCACTGGCGATGTCTTTTGTAACAATTGCGTCTACTTTAAGGTTCACATGACTCCACAGGGTGCTGACACCTCAGAATAAGCCCGCTTTTCTTGCTTTTGTAACAGTACGTTTGGCAGAGGAGCAAGTAGACCCAGGTTGATAGCTTGATAGAGTCTTTCTTGTAATTTAGCCTATGATTTATGCCAAGGAGAGTTATTTCCTGTCCAATTACAAGTTGGAATTCTATCTCCTTGCATTATATTTGTTATAGTGATTTCAACAATCCATGGCTATCACTGTCCCAGAGGGAGAGCTTTGCTGGGAGCTTCAACCTGCAGTGAAAAATCAAGTCCATCCACCCACTAGAGGACTGAAGGATAGGGACTTGGGATGGATTGCAGTGTCATAAAGTGAGCAGATGAGTTCCAAAAATATCTGCACACATATTTTAAAGGAGTGATAAAGGTAAAGCAGACTTATATAATCAGGTCCACAGCTCTAATGGTGAAAAAACATTGTGTTTCCACCATTCAGGCAGTATTTAATGGACACTTAATTAGCCTAAGCCTTAGTATGATTGCTTTTAAAATGGTACCCCAGCCCATCTTCCTTTTAATTAATTAACATTTAGTGATGTCCAGACTGGACGCCATCCCTGAATTCAAAACTGTTGAGTAGGTCCAGCAGGCTGCCAGCTCGCCTACCTGCACCTGTAGCTCAGGCTAACTGCCAAGGATCCCGGCAGAGCTAGAAATGAGCTCGCTTCTTTTCCAGCAAAGTTACTGCATCACAGGAACCATACAGTGTGTTGCTTGGTGGATTTATGGGTTGTCTGACTA
>PVJX010006335.1:0-77641 GCA_004027295.1 Dolichotis patagonum
ACTGTTCCAACAAAAACTTAGTAATATGATCCAACAAAAACTTAGTAATACGGTTATCAATCCTACACACTTAAACATACATGCAGTTATATGCTTTAGAGCACTTTCTTTTCATCCTTTTGTTTTTAAAGTCCATTATCTGTTTAGTTATATCATGTTTCAGCTTGCTCAAACATGTACCTTATTGATCTGTTTTGTTGTTGTTATTTCCTTTTTAATCACTTTATATAATTCTGTTGTTTTGTTTTTGAGTTTCTCCTCATCCATGCCCCATGGATCAGCTTTTGTGGAGTTGGGAGTTTTTGGAGGTATTTTGTTACCTTGTTTTTTCATGCTCTATTTTTTTAATTTAATTTTTTATTAACTTGGAGGTAGTAATATACAACAGAACAAGATGGAATAAAGTGAATTGAGACAGTGTAGTGAAATTGGTACAGAATTTCACAGCAGGTTACTGGAATAACAGTCATAGGTACCATTGTATATCTCCTTGTCTTCACAATAGTTGTTCTTTCAATCAGGTATAGCAAAATCGAAAGAAATACAGGATATTAGAGAACTTATCAAAACAGAATATTGAATAGAGCAATACCATTAATCAGGACAAAGCAAAATGGCAATAAAAATATTTGCCTTCAAAGAGATAGTAGAAGGAGAGGGAAAAAAGATGGTGGACCGGTAGGTAGCAGGAGAGAGACCCTCTCTGAGAGAGACAGCTCAAATGCCAGAATAAAACACCCTGGAGAGACCCAAACAGAGAGAGATGGACTTTCACAACCCAGGAAGAAACTAAAGTGCAAAAAACTGCTCGAATATGAGATCCTGGGGCTACTATTAGTGAAGATAAGATCAGCGAGCAGGGCGCCCTCCTCGAGCCCCCTGAATTCTTGCCAAACCTGAACAAGTGATCCGCGCTGAAGCAACTGCCTTGAGCCGCCGGAGCGTGGAGCTGAAAAGCCCTGCCTGAGGCTCGCCCGGACCAGCCCTGCACGTGACCCACCCAGAGGCACCATGAATTCCCACTGCAGCCGCACTGAAGTTGGAGGTCGGGTAGCCCAGCAGTTCTCAGGGACTGGCATCAACACGCGGTGAGTGATGGGAATAAGACCCTCCCACGGGAAAGGGGAAACCGACTGGACGACATGTTGCATTTGGGCAGGACAGCCCTAACTCCATAAGGAAGTGGCTTCAGCTGGTTGCTCCCCTCACCGAGCGGATTGGTGGAATTTGCTTAGGCTAGGCCGCACCCCTGACGGGGACCTAGTGAGTTGCTTCAATATTACTTCCCTGAGATCAGTGCACACTGACACAGTGAAGGCCTACAAAGGTTGACTGGCCCCGAAGGGAGGAGCTAGCGCACACTGCCCGTGGGTGAACTCTAATCTCTGATAAACTATTGAAGAGGGCTAAAGCTCCTAGCCTGCACCCTCTAGAGGCGCCTTAACCAACAAGAAAAGGGTCTGGGCATTACACTATACACTTGTATGGAGGGAACCAAAAACATGACGAAAGGGAGAAATAAGAAACAACTCCCAGCCCCCAACCCTGAGAACATTGATCCAGGAGAGGTAAATACAAAAGAGACTGGGGGCAGCAAAAATGCAATATCAAACACAGCGTTAGCAGACATAAAGAGATATCTTCAGGACCTAGTAAGCGGGACCAAAACTGAAATATTAATTCAAATTAAACAAGAGATAAGTAGATTAATAAAAGAAGGGCTGGGCACCTCTCAAGAAGACACACACAGAAGAATGGAGGAACACAAATGGAGAGAAAAATGTAATGAAGAATTCAGAAAAAACCTAGAATTCATGAAGCAGATTCAAAGAGATTATCAGGAAACTAAAGACTCCATAGAAATCTGGCAAAACTGCTTGAAAGAAACTAAAGACAGACTATCAAAAATTGAACACAGGCTTGCAATGTGGGGTCATGAAAGGGAAGATCTCTTAAAAATAACAAGGGAGCAGGCAGTAAAGATACAAAGACTGGAAGATGACAAGAGGATCTATAACTTAAGAATAAAGTATGTGAATGAAGAAGCAGGAATCAAATCAGAGGAAATTACAAAGGCTATTCACAGAAATTATTAAGGAAAATTTCCCAAGCATAGAAAAAAGAAATGATATGCAGAGGTATGAAGCATACAGAACTCCAGCCACCTACAACCCAAACAGAGCTAAACTCAGACACATAATAATCAAGATCCCAGAAATTCAATATAAGAACAGAATATTAAAAGCCATCAGAGAAAAGAAACAGATCACCTATAAAGGAAAACCCATCAAAATCACGGCAGACTTCTCCACACAGACCATCAGGTCAAGAAGAGCTTGGAGTAAAGTGATTCAAGCGCTGAAGGAGAACAATCTCCAGCCCAGATTGATATATCCTGCAAAACTCTCTCTAGAAATTAATGGAGAAAAAAGATGCTTCCATGACAAAGAGGAACTAGGAGAATTTGTGATCACCAGTCCAACCCTACAAAAAATACTGAAGGACATTCTAGGGAGATAGAACAAGAATATGAGCATTTCAGGAACAGTGGCAGAGAGGCCTCAGTGAATGGGGCAGACAGTGGAGTGGAAGAGAAAAATAGACAACCAATGGCAGAAAAATAGAATAGCAGAAATGAGGCAGAGAAGATTGGCTATAATCTCTATTATAGAGGGCCTCAAAATACTAACAGAAAGAAACACAGGCAGAGTAGATCAGGAGATAGGGTCCATTGAGCTGCTCTATATAGGGAGGCAGTGGGACCCAAAATAAGCAGTGCACCCCATGGGAGTGAAAGGGGAGGAACTGTCTAAAAAAGGAAGGCAGAGGATATTGTTAATAGGGTAACAAGATTTAAAATTTACATTATTCTCACCACTCTGCTTGGATGGATTACATGCTGTTCCAGTTTGTCTACTTACACTAGATTTGAGGACATGGTCAGCTATTCCAAAAATCAGAGGACATATTATGGTATTCATCCCTAATTTTTCTATCAACTTAATCTGAAGCCCTTTATAACTTATACTGTCTTATTATGACTGATCTTATTTGAATCTGGTTTGTTAGAATGCTACTTTGTATTGACTGATTTTATTTAAATCTGTTGTGATTGATAGCATCAAGTCTAAGTGTATAGGCAACTACACTGAAGCTGACAAGATTCACTAAGATATCCACTCTGGTTTGATTATTACTTGCTTTTGAAGTCTTATAATGCCTCCACTGCTTCGTTTTTATTAATGTTGTTAGACACCGCTGAGACATCATGGTAACCATTGTAGACCACCTTGTATTGTGGTTTTATGTGACTTTGCTACCTCATGCTTTTCTAGGAATTGTTTTGTTTTATCTTGTGTTTTGTTTTTCCTGCTAATACAGAAATGATCGATATACATGTAGAGACTCATCCATGTGTAGAGCTTATAAACAGTTTACGAGAACCAACTATATAATACAGATTGAAATGAACAACTACTTTGAAGAAAAAGAGACACTACAATACCGAGTGCTGATTCCATAATGTCATGATGTGAAGTCCAGCAAAACTATCACTTTTTGTTCAAGGTGATCTTAGCTTGCTTTGCCTTGTTTAAGTTCAACACACATGAAGATATGGACAGCTGTTTTGAGGAGAATGAGAGACACTATGACAGCCATTCTTGGCTTCCCTAATGTCTGGTCTTGAAGACCTGAAATGCCCTCCTCGTCCTGCTCAGATCAATTCCATACTAGGTTGCTTCATGTGAATTCCTTGTATGTGATAATATGGACAACTATTTGGAAGAAAACAAGAGTCAATATGATAGAGAGTGAATATCTCCGATTGTCTAGTTTTGAAATTTTTGTCTCTTACATTACTTTCTTTTATCTGTTTTGCTCTGTTTTGTTGTGTTTAATTTTACCCTTTTGATATAATTGCATGTATATTTGAGTGGGTAAGATGGATGACCATATTGCTGTTTTTGTCAGATTGTGCAGCAGAACTGTTAACAGTCTCACTGTTTGAATGTCTGCTTTACATGTTTTAACTTTGTAATTTGAAGAACTATTTCCAAGAAGTCAGTATGTAATTTGTCAAGTAATAATTTCTTAGGTTTTTTTCTTGTTGTTCTTTTCCTTTTTTCCTTGGAATTCTGTATTGTTGCTACCCTTTATTCTGTTTTGTTTTGGTTTTTTCTCTTTAAATAAAATTATTTTTAATAAAAAGAGATAGTAGAAGGAAATTCCCCTTATTTGCTATATTTCATATGGTCAACCTCCCAAGAGACGCTCAGATCTCTGGCTCCGACTTGCTAAAGAGGTGGGTGGGTGTGTGTGTGTGTGTGTGTGTGTGTGTGTGGCATGTTTAATTCTCAGCCCACGCACCTGTGGACAGCTGGCTGGTTGCTCTATTTCTCAGCGCCCTGAGTTCCAACATGGCATGGATCTCTGGAAACATTGTTGCTTCTTGCCCTGGGGTGGCCGCGGCTTGCAATTTCTTCTTTTACCTGAGATATTATTTCCGATGTAATTACTTTTACAGCTCATGAAGTTGTTTCTTTACTTCAGTTGCTATCCTTTCAGAGATTTAAGGTGCGTAACTTCCAATTTCTTTCACATATATATCTCCCAGACTTGTTCTGTGTGGGTTGGAGGTCTGAGACTGCGTTTTGCTCCTTGGTCTTGACATTTTCTGGGTTGCTCTACACATGCTGTTTTTGAGGTCCCAGGAAATTCCCACATTTGCTGCCCCTCCACAGTGTACGAGTATGGGCCAGATGCCTAGGTTTCACTAAAGCGAGGTTCCTGGGGAAGCAGTGGGGCACGGAGTAGGTTTCTGCAGATCCATGCAACTACACTGAGGCTTCCCCAATGGCCGTGGGCACACAATGGTGGGCTGTTTCTTCACTCGGCCTGTGTGGCTACACTGGGACTCCCCCGATGGTGGCAGGCAGACAGGGGCACATCTGATTCTCCCAGCTTGTGCTGGCTGCCAGCAGGAAGCAAGTGTCTCCAATGGTGGCCTCTGGGCACATGGGACATGTGTGATGGTTTCTCCCTGCCTGTGCTGGTTACTTGAAGGAAGGAAGCATCTCAATGTTGGTAGGTGCACAAAAGCATGTGTTGCTGTTTCCAATAATGATAATTTAACTTCTTCCTTTCTCATCATTATTATGTTTACTTCCTCCTCTTATCTAATTGCTCTGGCTAAAGTTTCCAGGACTATGTAGAATAAGAGTAGAGAAAGTGTACATGTTTGTCTTGATCCTTATTTTAGAGTGAAAGCTTTCAGTTTTTGTCCATTTAGTGTGTTGTTATTTGTTGGTTTTATTGTATTGAGAAAAAGACCATTTATTCCAATTTCTATAGGGTTTTTATCATGAATGGATGCTTGATTTGTCAAAAATTTTCTCTGCATGTATTGAGATGATATGGTTTTTGTACTTGACTCTAGATATAGTGCATTACATTTATTGATTTACATATGTTGAACCATTCTTGCATTCCTAGGATGAATCCTACTTGGTCATGGTGTATAATCTTGATGATTTGCTGTATTCTAATTGTTATCTCTTTCTCTTGAATTGCTCCCATTACAAGATTGTAGTGATCTTTTTTGTTTCTCTTAATCAGTCTTGGCTTGAAATTCACTCTGTCTGCAAACAGAATATCTATCCTTAATTTTGGGGGGTCCTGTTACATGCTGTATTGTTTTCCATCCTTTGATTTTCAGTGTATGATTTTTTTGAATTAAATGTGTTTATTGTAAGCAGCATATTGTTGGATCTTGCTTCTTGATTCATTCTGCCAGTCTGTGTATTTTGATTGGTGTATTGAGACCATTAACACTGATAATTGTAACTAATATGTATTGACTTATCCTTGTCATGTTATTTTACTTTTGTTGGCTTCCCCTATCCATGTATAATTATATACCTTGATTGGTGGATTTCTTCTGTTGGAGTTCATGGAGTTGTTGTCTTTGTTATCTCCTTCTAGAGTGTCCTTCAAAACAGAATAAAGCCACAGCCACAAAGAGGATATAAACTATGTTCACATGTCTATAAAAACAAGATCAAAAAATGAAAGTGAAAAACAACAATAACAAAAGCAAAAAATAAAACCACCACCACCATAAAAATGAGAGACAATGAAAGTTGATTTCCAGCTCTGTCTCTGTTATCATTGGTGGACATTGTATGGCGACACAGTCCAGATCTCTGTAGATTTATCCCAGCAAGTCATCAATAACTTTTTCACAAGGCAGTCAATAATCTCAGCTTGCACCTTTTGGCTGAGAGCAGACTCATTTGGCCTGTAGCTCTTAGTGCACCTTCCATGGGTTTGAGCTCAGCTGGGAGTTGGAAGAAGGAGCCAGCAACTTATCTGAATTCTGAGCTCAGCTGGCCCCTCTGCAGATGACTTCCAGTCAATTGCTCTGTCCCAAAAGAAAACTGAGCCCTCAGCACTCAGCGCCAGCTAGTATACACTTACTCTTTATGTCTACTGTTCCCCTTCACTGCTGCTTCCTTCAGTGGAGGCCTCTGGGGTTGCCAGCACTTATCTGTGTCTGCAGGTTTGAATCATTCCTCTGGCAGTGAGTCTCAACTCAAGGAGAAGGTGCCATGAGCCATCTCCTCCTTCTTTGTTAAGTTTCTCTCTTCACTCTCTCAGTAGGCTTCAATTTATGCTTCTGATCCTTCCAAGGTCCAAGGAACCCACTTCTTTTCTTCTTAGCTTCCTTGTGTTGCTATATTCTAGCATCTGGATGGCAACTCTCAGAAAGGCTCTTTTTGTGCTTCTTACCACTCCACCATCTTGGTGGTCCCACAATTTATTTTCTTTATAATAATATATTAATAATTCCAGTACACATTTTAATCACTTATGGTTAATACTAGGTCAAAATGCCATTACTTTATGTCATATTAAATGATCAAAATGATGCCTATCATCATACTCGACATAATAAATATACATATATGGATTTAGGCTTACAGATTCAAAGAAAATTCATTAGCTTAATTTGTAACTCATGACATTCAACTTTCCTTTTGCTGGATACAATACTCAACACTCATAACTTAAAAGAGGAAACATTCAATTTTGTTCACCTTTTTCAGCCTATGATTGTCTGGCTTCAAGGCAAAAACATCACAGAAGGACATAAAGAAACAAAATTGGTCAGTTCATGGCACCCACAAAGCAGAGAAGAACAACAGTGCAAGAGAGAAATGGTTGAGAGACTGTATATAATATCCAAGACTAGTTTCCATCCCCCATAAAAACACACCCATGAGCATGCTTTACTAATCTAAGAGGCATTTCTTAACCCAGTGAAGTTGAGGTATCAGGATTAATGGTCGCAATGCGCCTTTTGTAAATTTCACACTCAAATACAAGTGTAAATTTGAGTGTATAAATTTCACACTCAAATACACTTAAACCATAGTTAATCTAAAAAAAAGAGACAGTAACAAGTTTGTAATTCTGCCTAATATAATACAACTTTCCTGTGTACAACAAGAAAAACAATGATACATTCCTCAAAGTCTCAACAGTTTCAGCATTTTAGCATTTTTCAAAAGTCCAAGGCCAAGTCTCTTTTGAGATTCTTAGCTGTGAGCCTCTGTAAAAATCAAAAGCACGTTATAAAATCCTAAGTTATAATAACAGAGAGTAAACATTTCCCACTCCAAGAAAGGTACAGAGGGATAAAAAAGAATAAGACCAAAGAAAAACTGAAACCCAGCAGGCAAACATTTAGTCTTATAGCCTCATATCCAGCATCCAGGGAACATGGTGGTAAAATGTAAGTACCAAAGAGTACCACTATGACCTTTATGGTTGCAACTCACACGGCCTCTCTTTTTGGCCAGCTCTACTCACACTCTGAATCTTCCCTCGGTAGATATCCCATATTCCTGGCATCTCTTACTTCTTAGGGTCTCCACTACACCTTTAGCTTAATTCTCACAGCTTTACTCCCTGCCTTCTTAGGGACCACGTGCCTGGGCTCCAAGTCTTCCCTTGGAAATCTGGTGGAATCTCCTTGGCTCCTCTACTCGTACATTCTGCCTACCAGTTAAACCAGCGTGGCATGGACAATGATAAGGTTGACTTTCAACAGAAGCAATAGCCAAGCACCTTGAATCACGGCTGCAGTACCCTCGGAGTGTGTGAATGGGTGTCAAGGGAATCACTTTCTGGGGTAACAATTCCCTAGGAGGCCTTTCTCAAGAAGGGTTCCCAGGGACTCTCTCCTCAAATGAAGGAGTGCTAGTTTTCCCCTTGTCCCTGCAACATATGGGGTATTACTGATTCCTGAAACGTTCTCAAGGCACATTTATTCTTTTCCCTGTAAAAAGTGCTTTTTTTTTTTTAAATGGCACTAATGTCTACACTAATCTCTATAGCAGTCACATCTCCTGTAGCCCAAACTTTATATATCGTTTCTTCTGGGCCCAAGTTTAAGTTTTTCAAATTTTTCTGCTTTGCATTTTTGCATGATTCTCACTATACATCTGGCTAAAAAAAAGCCAGCAACACCCATGCTGCAGCTTGAACATTAGCCTGTCTTAACACACCCTTCGTCACATTAGTACACTACTCTTTCTCTCACTCTCAAAGTCTCAGTACACATGCAAAAATGTAGAAAAATTTGTGTCAGAGCACACATGTATAGCCTCTAGTCCAACTGCCAATAGAGTCATTATTCCCAACTGAAACTTCCTGAGCCTTGTCTTTACTGTCTGCAATCTTGGGAGCACTCTGGTTTTCTGAGCTCTAACCAGGATTAACCATCATGCTCTGCTCATAGCATTCTAGAATTTCTCTAGTCAGTGTCTCCAAACCTTCCACCTCACAAATCAGTTCCAAAGGCTTCAAAACCACATGGTCAGGTATAGTCACAGAAATTACTCAACTTGTATGATTCTAATTTCTGTATGTCAGTTTTTCATTGATGGATATACTACCTAACAACTGAAAAGAGCAAAGGTTTAATTTAGCTCACTTTAAAGTCTATGATTGGATGGCTCTAAGACAGAAACATTAGGTGGGAAAGATATGGAGGATCAAAGCTGTTCATTTCATGGTGGCCAAGAAGCAAAGAAGGGAAAAAGTGCCAGGAAGGAATAAACAAGGGACTATATATAGTACCCAAGGCAACACCTCCATGACCCACATAGATACACTCAGGAGGATGCTTTCCCAATTCATTGACCATTGCTTAACCCAATCAATATCAGGATCAATGGTTATATTGTATTTTAGGTTTTTTTTTTTGTACCAGGAATTGAACTAACAACCTCATGCTTCCCAGGTAGGT
Source organism: Dolichotis patagonum (assembly GCA_004027295.1). Lineage (NCBI taxonomy): Eukaryota > Metazoa > Chordata > Mammalia > Rodentia > Caviidae > Dolichotis > Dolichotis patagonum. The sequence goes on from PVJX010006335.1 coordinate 9,314, forward strand.
GCTTATACCACTGAGCTATAGCCCCGGTCCTGTCTTTTAGTCTTTTAACATTACTTTATAAGTATATAATACAATGGGATTTTTTCTCTGTAAGCAACTCCCATAGGAGCTTGACATAAAAGACAATTTAACCTTGAAAGAAAACCTGGATCTTTTTAGCACAACAAACAATGAAAAGTTATTAGTTTGATTCTATGAAATTGAATATTAAATGGTAATCAGGCCTGTTGTGAATTAAGACAAATGGTGTATAATAAGTAGCAGGATCAGACAATATGGAGAGACATGATGAAAAGAAATAAATAGTGCAAGGCTCAGGAGATTTTAACTCAGAACAGTCTAAAGTACAGGTGTTCATAAAATGGTGAATACCTCCTGAGGAACTCTTGCTTTGACATAGGTCTAGATCTTTCCAGACTTTTGATCCATAGGTAGTTTATGTTGTCTGATCAGCTAAGTCAGTCATTTTCCTTTTGTCTGTCTCAGTGTCCATCCAGCTAAACATCCGTTACCTCAATGAATCACATGTTAAGAACCTAGACTGTATATATAAATGAGCCTTCAGCATCCATTTCTGAAGAGCTGTGTTCTCATTTGTATCAGTCAGGGTTTACTAGAGAAACAGATATAACACAAGATATACAAGTGTATAAGAAATTATAAGATTGGCTCACAATGGTCAGCCACAAAGTTAAGTAAGGGAGTGTGCAGAGGATGTCTACAAGCTAGAGGATGAAGGGTTCAGCCCAAGGGCTGGAGCTTACTGCAGTGTCCTGTGCAAGTGCATATCAGGAGGCTGATGGGTCTATGATGGAACACCAAAGAATCTACAATGGAAGGCTGAAGAGTCTACAACAGCTGAAGAGTCCCAGGCAGAAGCCAAACAGTCTGTGCCAGAAGCCAGATGACTTCCAAACTGAAGGTGAAGATGAAAGCTCCTCCAAAGCAGCAGCAATCAGTTCCTCATTTGCCTTTTAAATGTATGCAGGTTGCTCCCCTGGGTGGGTGCAGCACACACCATCTGCCCGCCATCCTCTTGCACAACATGAGGAAGGTATAAACTAGGGACCGTGGCCCCTTGCTGAAACATTTAAAGTTCTAACCTTCTCAAATTGACACAGTGAGTAATATCCTAGGGTAACTGCTTGTTCTTTACAACCCAGGATGTAGAGCTGCTGAATCACTTAGTAAGTTTCGAGGCTTCTCAAGTTGACCCAATGTATAAACCATAACATCATTTATACATGAGATTTATCAAGGAGGCAGAATTTACAGAGGAAAGTAGGTTTGGACTTTGGAGCAGCAGTCCAAACTCCTGATTTTCTCCTCACTGTTAATGTTTTTCCTCAGTAAAAGAGCAAGTACTCTAACATCAGGGATCCTGACATTATTCTCTCCCTTCTTCAGATGAGTTGACCGTTGGAATTAGTTAGTACAGCATGGAAGGGGATAACATTTGGTCAAGTATTATGAAGTGTTTCATTTTGGCTTTGGAGATCAAGCTGTCGAAAAGTTTAAACATACTGTACATACTTGCACATTTTACATGAATTATGGAAGGGCTGGGGTATCACTGCCAGCCTCTCAGAGTTACGACAACAGACAAAAAACACTCCCTGCATCTTCACCCTTTCGGGGACCTAAATGGCACAAGAATAAAAATCTCTCAGATAACCAAAGATATGAAAAGTGCTCATCTAAATTCTTGGCTGGTTACATATTGTAAAAAAGGTTAGAATTTTATTCCATTCATCTATGTAGTTAAGAGGTCTTTATAGCTTTTTGTTTTGCTTTTTATCTTTTATTCACTTGGGACTTCCATTTTACCTCATACAAACAGGACACACAAGTGAGGCTGGTCAGCATGACTTGTATATGAAAGAGATAATTAGCTCATTTATCAGTATTACACAGCAAGAAGTCAGTGTACTGCAGTAAGAATGGCAAGCAATGTATATATACCTATACTACTTTGTCTTCCTTTGAAGATTTTGAAAATACTCAGGACCATAAAATAATCCATGATCACTATTTTTAAATACCAATTTTCACAGTGAAATAGTATATATATGTACAAAGCTTAAGGGATTAGGATAAAACAATGGTGATCAGATGGACATACTGTGAATAATTCTGAAAAAGAATCACTATCTATAGTTTAATGGAGGTGATACCTTTAAATTCTCTTTACTTCTTTTGCTTCGGATTCTAAATATAAATTTAGATTGTGATGTGTTTACTATACAATAACTTCGTTTATTTATTACTACACATTTTCTATTTTAATGTGTTTTTATACAAACTCATCTAAAAATTATCTTCGATTATATGTCCCTAAAATGTCACTGAGACCTTTGTGAAATGAAAATGTTGGGAGATATAAGCTTCAGTAAAGTCAGCTGCCAGCTTTTGAAGGAAAAGAGACAAAAATACTTTGTAGATACTTTTAAAATAATTTTGAAAGAGAAAAACTCCTAATGACCCAGTATTGAAAAGATAGGTTTTTGTTAGTCATGATATATAATTTAAAGATACATTTATTATTTTATATAGGTTATTATTATTGCTATATTTTAACAATATTGCTATATTGCTATATTTTTAAAATGAATTTATATTGCTATATTGCTATATTTTTAAAATGAATTTTATAATTTTAAAATGAAATATGAATAAAAGATATTCTTTCTGTTACATTTGATTGTTGATTCTTCCATGAGGTTACTAATAGGACAAAACTTGTGATTCTTGTTCATCTAAAACTTTTACTCTATCAAAATAAAATGTTTAATTTTATTTTTTAATGAAAGAAATACATTTAATGAAATATGTATTTTTGAGATTTTGTTAAAAATATAACAGATATTGAAAATGGAGATTTAGATATCAAAGGACAGCATACACATTGAAAAGAAAATATTAGAAAAACAGTGGTGTATTAACATGAAATAATGTTTTTGGATAGCATCTAACATATCAATTTACTTCACAGGGATTATAAACTGTCTATGGAACATATTTACAATCTAAAAACTGAAATTCATCTAAAAGGTAAAACAGAAAGCATATTTCACTATATATCTACACTGTATAATCAGAGCATGAAATATGTCTTTTTTCATCTTTTTAATATTAATAATTTGAAATTAAATCACATGTTAAATTACAATATAGCTGAGTAGGTTTTTTTTGTTGTTTGTTTGTTTGTTTTATGCCAGGGATCAAACTTACGACCTCGCACTTGCCAAGCAGGTGCTTACGCCGCTGAGCTAAACCCCCAGCTCCTCTCTGAGATAATATACTGGTTATGAGTTTTTGAATATAAGTTTGTATTTTTATAGTACTTTTACAGGATTACAGTTTTTCAAGTGTGCCCCCATATGTCACAGCAAAGATAGACAATTGGTAATAGGAGAAATGAGAAGTATGAAAGGATTCAGGAAAAGTCACAGAGAAGTCTGGGCAAGAAACCAGGTCTTCAGATTCCCAGGGCAGCATACTTTCTATTTTTAAATGCTACATCTAAGCTGCAAAGAGAATTTTCCTGACTCAAAATATCTGTATTTTATCAAGTGGAAAATATTTTTTATATCCCTCAAGTGACTAAGAGACATTTAGAAATGGAGCCAGCAGAGCTACCTTTCAAGTAATTGAAAAATTGCTGAGGTTCTATATGGGTTTTTGAAATTTTTCGGTGCATTTGTGCCTTTAGATTCTTGTTCAGCTGTTATCTGACCTAATCAATAACAATAAAATCATTAGCCCACTTTGTGGGCCTGTGAAAATACTTCCACTGCAATGGGTTAGAGGCTTAACTTCTCCCAAGCATCAAAAAAAGTGTAATTTTTTAAAAAACTATACACAAGATTCAAGTAGTATACCATTGTTCACAATTGCATTCCTAAATTATATGACAAAGAAGATACAGCTTAACAAACAAGAAAGGCAAACAAAACTTAAATTTGGTTAGAAATTGTAGAATAATTCATACTCAACTTTGGAACACATTATAAAGGGGCAATGTTAAGAAGGAAAAATATTTTACCTGCAAAGGTACACAGTAATCTAGGTAGAGATTAAAAACAACAATAACATCAAACATCAAGCACAGTAAAAATACTAAAGAAAAATTCTCATTAATCTATGTGTCTTTTTGGAGGAAGAAAAAAAGTACAAATGTTTCAAAAGAAAAATTACAAATGTTATGACTCATGTTAATATTATTTGTCTCTGGTTAAAAATATAAATACATAATTTTTAATTATTTAGCTTTGTACTTCAAAATTATATTCCATTTTATTACTGTTTCTTTTTAGTTGAGCTCTTAGAAGAATTAACATTAAATGGCTACTTTAAAATATACTCAAGTATATATCTAAAAGATATAAATAGCTCCATGATAAAAACTGGCAAATAGACATTAGAATCAAAGATTAATACAGTGATTAATATTGATATCAAAACAATGATATAGTGTAAAAAAACTGTTAAATTATTATACTAGGATTTGACTACCACTTTCAAGGATTCACTTTACTAGACACCTTAAAATCTTCTCAACATTATATTCTTGCACTGGGTAAAACTAGACAGTTAAAGAATTTAAGTTGGTTCTAATTGTAACAGTGCTTAAACTAAGAACAAAGGCTACCTATGGCTGTATCACGAGTACCCATATATTTTAAAAACTCAATGCAAATGCTGTGACTAAATTTAAAGATGAATAACCAAAAATAAAAGTGGTTTTAATTAGTGCAATACTCTCTAATATGTTAATTGGTTTAATAAATAATACTAATAAACATCAGTATATTTTACAATTGGCATTATACAACAACTCTTCTTAAACCATTCTGTTTTATCTGCACAATTACCTAAAACTGTCTTTAATCAGTATTTAACCAATTTCCAATACCTCTTAGTTAAAACCACACATAGCCCTCTAGTTGCATGCCGTACTTACCCAGTGTACAGAAAGAAAAAAAAAAACAATCTTGAGACTATATGAGACAGATAATTTATGACAGCATTTTCTATTGTTAAACTAAATATTCAGAAAGTCCTTTCACCCTTTCTCTTGCATTTCACCTCAAGTACAAATTTACTCCATTCCATCCACTCACCGAATCGTTCTTTACATAAATCAAGATAAGTCCAGGCTAAAAAAAGGTTTTATGTCCAAAATGGGCTTGCAGTCCTAAATTTGGGCCATGGGCCAGTTAGGCTCACCTCCCTGCCTAAACCACCCTCCAATCACTGATACTTGTTTGCTGTAAAATGTGGGATGTGAATATATATACTTTCAAATTAAGGTTACATTTTTAGCCAAGTAATTTTTATTATTCAATTATTGACTTCCTGTAATTTTATCCTTTTCAGTTTTTGTTTTAACTATCAGGACTGTTGATATTTTTTCCTTAACTTCTTGATCTGAGTTTATTAACTGAAAACTGATCTAATTGAATTTCTGACCCACGATCTGCCTAATAATTAATTGTCCATATTAATGTCTAGCTACCCAGGTTCTAGTGTCCTCCCTCAGTGACCCCCCTCCAAGAACTGAGATTGTTGGATTTACTCTTAGGCCATTTGTTGAGCCATTCATTCCCTCTTTCTACCAAAGAAAAGATAAGTTATTGCTACAAATGAAAATAACTACCTGCGAAGTGTTGAAATAGAAATATATGTTGCCATGGCTACAGAACTACATTTATGACCTAATCTTTATGCTATGCAGTTTGAAAGCCAAGAACTAGCCAATAAGGAAGTAAAAACTTTGCTAACAATGTGATCAAAGAAATCATAAATTGTATATTACTTTTATTAGTAGAAAATTACATAAAGAATTTTTTTGCCTTGAATTTGTGTATATGTCATATACTAATTTGATATTATAATTTTTCTGTTCTGTACAGTTACAATTGAATGTGTACAATAAAGTAGATGCTATTAAACTGCTGTTAAACTACATCATTTAAGTAATACTGCATGATAGAGAAGCATTACATATTTGTAAGAGTATATGTTGTACATACATATTCTGCGTGCTTCGAAATTATATAAGCAGTTTCACAAATTTACTTGAAATCTGTATAATAAATATGTAGGTTATTTTTCCACTGAAAATGATCAAATGAATGCTCAAAAATATGGGATTTAGTTAATAAATCTACGAGTAGCAGGTATCTGGTGGGCACTCACCCCTCTGACGTCATTGCCTTCTCCATTTCACAGCACCACATTTTAGTTAATGAAAGCTTCTTGTTCTTAGATCTTAGAGAATTTTTACAGAGACTTTCCTTCACTAGTCTTTCTAAAATTTTTAAATTTATTTTTCTGGTACTGGGGATTGAACCCAGGGCCTGTGCACGGAGCTACATTTCCAGGCTTGGGTTTGAGTTTAACTCAGCCTCCAATTGTGCCCAAATTACAAGCATGCACCATCGAAACTGACTAGTTTTTCACTAAAATTTTCAGTGACCATAATGAGTTTTATTGGACAGTTGCCAGCTGGATCACTAAAACTGATTCAAGTAGCATGTCAATACAAAAGAAATCATAAAAAAATCTAAAATAACATTAGAGGAAAAGTAAATGCTGGATTCTTCCAGATGGAGTTGTTTTCCACGTGTTGGCAAGTTATCTCTCTGACATAATGCCATTTTATTCATGTCTATAATTTTGCTTTTCTTCAAATTGTATTGTATCATGAAATTACATTTCAACAAGATGTTCAAGATTTATTAAGTTTGACTCACTCCATCTTCTATTGATTTCCACTAATATTTGTTTTCCATGCAATTTCTATTTCTTAAAGTGTCATTCTTCTTTTTTGTATTTTGTTTTAAAGAGAATAAAACAGCATAAAACCAATCAAAACAAACCAGTGTAAGAGATACAGGACTTCAAAACATTATGAAGTCAACAATAGTTACTATAATGCCTTTTGATGTCTCCAAAATAGCTGCCGATAACTTCAGATATAGTCAAAATCAAACAGAACAGAATAGAAACAATAAAAACAAAACAATGAATACAATAAAGGATTTTAAAGCAAGCCAATAGTAAATCTAAAATTGCTACCATAATATATCTTGCTGTCTTTGAAATAGCTGCTCCTACAATCATAATCAAATGAAACAAAAGAGAATAAAACCCAACCCAACAAAACAATGGAAATGATGTAGGACTTCCAAAAGACCATAGGGAATCAACAATGGCTGCAACCCTCAGAAGGAGATCCTCCTCTAGCTGTCACACTGTGTACTACTGTCCTTTGAACCCGTGATCAGACCACTGGCCCCAGACCTGCAATGTTAGTGAAACACCAAAGCATCGCAGGCATCCAATTGTATTCCACCTCTATAGCTATCAGCACAGCCTGTGTTTCTTCAGATAAGCCAGTTGCTATTGTAGTGAGTATTCTTGTTAAAACACTAAATGATGGTAGCAAAAGGATCTTACACAGACTGAAAGTTGGCTGCATGTCATATTAAGAAATACAAATAAGAAATTTTTGCAAATATCTCCAAATTTCTCAGACACCAGCCCCTTCTGCACAGGCAGGGAGACAAGAAGTGCCAATGTTATTCTCACCCCCATAAGCAACCAGTTGATTCAGAGAAACCCATGCTGTGATGATAGCTAAGGAGGTAAAATACAACTCAATGCTTGATACAACTTAGTGTTTAGTGTTTCACTGACTTTGCAGGCTTAACGTCAGTAGTCTAATCATCTATTCAGAGGATAACGGTACACAGTATGGCATCAGGAATCTCCTTCTGAAGGTGGTGGTCATTAATAGGATGTTTGAAATCCTGTACCATTTTCATTCTTTTGTTTGGTTGGGTTTTATTCTGTTTTATCTTGTTTGACTTTTTTTTTGTATCTGAGGGTATGGACAGCTATTTCGAAGATAACAAGATATATTATGGTATCCATTTTGGATTTACTATTATCTTGTTTTGCAGTCTGTATTTCATTCATTGTTTGGTTTTTATTGGTTCTATTCTGTTTCTGTTTTGTTTGATTTTACTATGTCTAAAGGGATGAGCAGCTATTTTGAAGACAACAGCAACATTATGGTACCTACTGTTAATTTCCTGTTACCTTGTTTTGAAATCCTGTGTCACACTATCTTGTTTTGATTGACTTTATTTTGTTTTATGTTGTTTGGCTTTGTTCTAAAATAAAAATTTACAAAATCAAACAAAAAAATTAGTCAATCAATCCTCCACACAAATGAAACCAGAAATGATCACATTTCGCACAAAACAAAAGGAGGAATAGATGTTGTTGAAAAGTTATGCAGCAACTATGATGTCACAAGAAACCAAGCCTTGGCCAGGGGATGTGGTTTATTAGATCCTAAATATGTCAAACATATTTTCATACTTTACAAAGAAAATAACAATAACAAAATATCATGGAGAAACTTCCTTAGAGGACGGCCACAGGGATTGATAGATAATTAAAACAGAAGAACAATATGAATCTGCCCAAAGGACTCTGCAAAAAAAAATTCTGGAGCAGATCAGTGAACACACAGGTGAAACATCATGAGAACTTCCTAAGAAAACAGGAAGACCAGCAAGATGTTAAGTATGTCCTGTCAAAGAAGACAGGAAAATGACATAATTGTGGTGTGAGTACAAGCAATACTTGTCTTCATGTGTGAAACTGCCTTAGGTGTGATCATTGAAGTAAAGATTACTTTTGTGGTAAAGTTTTAGTTGCATTCAGGAATTTATTTCTGTTGTCATTTTTTAGATTTAGTAAAAAAATAGTTGATGTAGAAAATGTTGATATTTGTTTTAAACATTCATTACATATTTATTATTTCATTTTACTGATATTTTATTTTCCTGCAAGGCACACATTGTATAATACAATAGGAAGGTCCTGACAAAAGAGGAAGAGAGGTAACAAGTATAGCCTGCCAAACAGGAAAAGAAAGCTAAGCACACATGCTGTCAGTGTAAGTGAGACTTATGCATGGAACATGTGGTTGTCATGTGTGAAGGTATAATAAGCGAAATAAAGATTATTTGTGTTTATATTCTCATTGTAGTTCACATAGGAATTTATTTCTGCTGTTATTTTTTTTAGATTTTGAAAGCAGGTAAATTTTGATGTTGAAAATGTTGATGTTTACATACTCACTACACATTAAAACACACATTTTATTTCCTTGACATTTTATTTTCCTGTTAAGTACACACTGTTTAACATAATAAAACTTTAAATATTAAAATTAATAATTCATCCATCTAAATACACCTCAAAAATAAATGTGGGCATCATATATCGCTACAAGGCATCTTTTCTAAAAATTCATCACAGTTCTACAAGGCAGGAGGGCCATAGCCAGAGTTAATGGCAGTGTGACAATGGAAACAGCAAGAAAAATGATATGGCATCAGGACTGCTCGGTATCCTGAAGGAGATGGAAAAGGCAAAAAACATTTTCCCCTGCAATCTCCAGAAAGAAACCAGCCCTGTCAACACTTGCACTTTACATCAATTAGATTAATTTCAGATTTCTTGCCCTTTCAGAACAGTAAAATAACAAGTTTCTGTTGTTTTAAGATTCAAAGTTGTGATTTGTTATAAAAGCAATAGGAGATTAATACACTATTCCTCCACATTAAATATGTATCATAATTGAGAATTCACAAGCATACAAAAAAGTCCACACAATTAAATATGAAAGACAATATAAAAAATCTTGAATAAAAACATAATTCTGAGAAAAGGATTAAAATCATTTTAATTCATAAGCTTGAAGAAAATTTATTTTATCTACAAAATGAAAACAACATGCTCTAAAAAACATTAAAAAGTACGAACAGATTGGCAATTTAAAAATATAATTCCCAAGCAAAACAGAAAGGAAATGTACAAAAATATTACATAAGAAGACAAAATTGTGAAGGGAAATAAAGCTGTGATAGTTAATTCAAGAGGTTCACTTATACCTAAGAGGAGTGCAGAAAAGACAATACACAATCACCAAAAGCTAGATAAACAATACCAAAGAAGTGTTCCAAGTTGAATTTTTTAAAGCTGAAAAAGTATCTTTGCTAAGTCTCATCAGTGATAAAATTTCCTAAGACCATATATTTTGTTAGATTACTGAGAACTTTGCATTTATGTACTGCTGTATTATTTTTTAATAATTATGTTGCATATGTTACAAATCAGTCTCCAGACTCAGTTTGTCAGTGTAGATACCTAAGGAGGTAGACATCAAGAAATCTTGACAGTATTTTACTTTTGCAAAAGGGTGCAAGCATGAAGTAGGGGACATGCAACACAAAGGACATTTGCCCCCTTTATCCTAATGCAGGAAGAGAAGCTGACCTCTTTCCCATTAGCTAGTTTGGAGGTTTACAATTTACTCAATTGGCTAACTCAGACAATGCAAGGGGAATCCGAGAGGTTGCTGAGGGGAAGAGAGAGTAAAGTGGAGGAGGACATAGAGACCAGAAAATGTTGGTGCCTGATAAGCTATCTTTGGTTGGTAGCTGTTTTCTCCAGATTGGAGCTGAGCACACTTTTTTTGTAACTTAGTGTGTTTAGGAAGGGCTCTTTAGGATGGGCTAGACTCCAAATGCTGATACTCCAGTTTGAAAGAAAAGACAGAACTTACTGTTTCCCATATATATTGTTGCTAATGTACTGAATAGTGTATCTTGAAATGATTTTGTAATTAGTCATATTTCTTAATTAGTAATTGATTTGGGGACTATAAAAATTCCCATTATCTATAAATAATGATAGTTTTGATTTTTGCTTTATAACCATTATATCTTTTGTTTCCTTAAAGCAGAGATAGGAGCATCTTTAAAATAAGATAGGAACCACAATCAATGGGTATTGCAATTTTTAAAACTACTGTTTCTAAAATTTCATCATATATAATGTTGTTAGCAGCCTTTTTTTAGTCACTCTAAAGAATTATCCTTCTATACTCATGCTAATAATATTTTAAATCATAAGTAAGAGTTGAACTGCTTTTATTCTGCATGGAGGTTTACTATACAGTAAAGTACAAAAATCAAATATAGAGCATCTTCCTGGGTTTTCTAATAAAAACATGTTATTTATAAGGAATCTTCTTGAATGCTACTACATTCAAGATTTCCATTTTTTAAAATCAAATTAGACATTATAACCATCTATATAGGGAGACTTTATATGCATTTACTATATGCTCACAATTCCTTCTTCTCAAATTTTCCTGAGTATCATTTCCCTCTCTCTAAAGTACTTCTGTAGAGATTTCTTATTAAAGACCTATGAATGATTAATTCCCTCCTTAATTTTCTTATAAATTTAAAACTGAAAATTCTTCTTTTAATTAGTGTTAGAATACGTTTTTCTTCACATTCATTCTTGAGAGACTGGGTTGCTAAGTTCATTGCTTTCCAATAGCTTTGTAGGTTTATTCCCTTCTCTTCCACCTCCATCATTGTCCAATTATTACTGCCAGAAGGGTGGTCTCCTTTTCCCTGTTTTTTAATGCTTTTAATTATTCACTATTATATGTCCAAGTGTGGGTTTATTATTTGTTTATCCTGTAGTAGGAATTGTTCCTCCCGTGTCTATGTATTGTTAGCTTTAGTCAGTTCTGAAAATTCTTAGATCAGACCCGCTTCTGACAGTATTCCTACCCCGTTTTCTTTCTCTATTTATGGAACTAAGATTAGATTATATGTTGTACCTAATATAGTCCATAGGCCCCATCCTTCCATATTTTCTATCTTTTTGAGTTTATGGTATACTGAAAGTAATTTATTACATTCCATTTTCTGGTTCACTAATTTTTTTCTGAACCTAATATTTAGCATTAATATTTCCAATGAGATTATTCTTTCTTTTGAATGTTTCATTTTGAAGAGTTCTATAGGTTTTAACTTTCTACTTGAAAAATTTTGATAATTTCTAGCTGTTATTCCTTGTTTATAGGCTCATATTTTACTTCTTTAAACAACTGACATATATCATACATTCAAAAACTGTAATACAGGAAGTCCTCTGAAGTAACAGCCTATTACTTGTGTCTGTTAGCTTCATTCATATTATACTGGCTTATTTTATAAGCTTATATTTCTTTTATCTCAATTTGGAGGATATCAGTGAGCTCTGGCTCAGAATGTTTCCTCCAAAGGAACTTTTTCTCTTTCCTCTCACCTTTCTCCTTTTCCCTTTTTCCTTTTCCTTCCTTTTCTCTGGTAGACAGCCAGGGAGTAATACTAATAGACCATTTTTTTGCCTCTTTACAGGGTCCCAGGCTTAATGTGAGAAACTTAGATAAGGTGTCTCTACTTTATGATGGTCTAATGTTAAGATTATTACATAGATACTGATTTTTGCCTTGAGGCAATTCCACCTTTCCTTCTTGTTTATTGTTTAAAATATTGTTGAGCCATCATTTTTTCTGTGGAATGTCAATGATATGACTACTAGGCCACTAAAAAGAGAGAATTTGAGTGCTATGGTCATTAGACACCATAACTTTCACCAATTCTGCATCACTTTTTTGGGGGAGCTACTGGGGCAGGGACCTTTTTTCTTCTTTACGGGTGCTGGGGATGGAACCCAGGGTCTCACATATGTTAGGTTTTCCTCCAAACTTTTAAGCCCACAATGAATTAGAGCTATGTTTTAGCAGGAATCTAGAATAAGAGGCTCTTTAAGATTATTTTACGTCATAATTCTACTGCAAATAGATGCCCAGAAATTACTTGTTACTTTAGTATTATAAAACCTTAAGGAAAATGCAAATTTTCCCAATAGTCACACTCCAAAAGTTTGTCTCCCATGACTTCTTGGGATACTACTCAAAAAGTACTCTAGTGCCAAAGAACCAGGGACTGTGCCAAAAAACAAAACAAAACAAAACAAAACAAAACAACCTTCCAGTCTCAAACTAAGTGAAGAGGTAAGATCTTCCAATAGAATCAAAAACCAAAAATCAGCTACACCTGGAAGATACCTCAGAGAAGTAGTCATCACCTAAGGGTCTTAAATACTAGCAGTAAAGCAACCCACCGTAGGCAATTTACAAGCATTTACCCTAGGGAAGAAGGAAGGAAGGCAGGAAGGCAGGAAGGCAGGAAGGCAGGAAGGCAGGAAGGCAGGAAGGCAGGAAGGCAGGCAGGCAGGCAGGAAAGAAAAGAAAAGAAAAGAAAAGAAAAGAAAAGAAAAGAAAAGAAAAGAAAAGAAAAGACAAGACAAGACAAGACAAGACAAGACAAGACACTGGAACAAAAATGCAACCCCAGACATCCAGTTTGCCAAAAGGAAACCCAGAAGGCCATGAGGTAAGACAATCCGAAAGCCTCCCATCAGGCCTCTCTGAAGTGGTAACAACAAAGCAATTGAATGAGGCAAAAAATGAAATGAGAAATAATCTCTCAGATAAGTACAGAGATAGTGTCCAAAGTAAAGACCATGTTTAGTGACACTAGAGCAGATACAGATAAAAAACAGACAAGCTTATGAAAATTATGGAAGCTTAGCATAGGAAAGAAATGGGATTTGTAAAGCAGACTCAAGTAGATATCCAGGAGAATAAAAATTCAATTGAAAGTATTAGAAGTAGAATAGGCCAATGTCAGGACAGGATCTCAGATATTGAAGACAGGCTTGCAGTTAGTGACCAGGAAAAGAAAGATTTCTCAAAAATGGCAAGAGACCATAAGAAATCAATCCAGCAGCTGCTAGATGAGACAAAGAAGAATAACTTAAGACTGAGTGGAGTCCATGAAAAAGCAGGAGATACCACAAATGATATTAAGAAAATCACAGACATTATAGCAGAAAACTTTCCTTGGAGAGAAAAAGAAACTGACATACAGGTAAGTCAGGCATGTAGAAATCCAATCAGCCATGACCAAAATTAAAAAAAAATATCTATATCCAGCATATTGTAGTTAAGATTCCAGAAATTCAATACAAGAATAGAATCTTAAAAGTTGTTGGGGAAAAGAAACAAATAACCTATAAAAGAAAGCTAATGATAATCACAGCTGACTTCTCAGCACCAGCTATCAATTCAGGAAGAGCTTGGAGTGAAGTGTTTCAAGCTCCAAAGGAAAGAAGCCATCAATCTACATTTATATATTCTGCCATACTCTTTCAAAACTGATGGATAAATAAGATACTTACATGAAAAAGAACATCAGAGGAAATTTATAACCACCAAACTAGCACTCCCAAATGTCTTGAAGGACATTCCAGAAAGAGACAATGAGAACTAAAGCTCTATAAACTGCAAGAGAAGGAACCCACCAGGCAAGACAAATACTTAGAGAGAAGGGAATAAAAGACAGAAGCCAGGAACAGGAAAATAACATGACAAAAATAAGTCAAAACATATCAATTATAACTATCAGTGTTAATGTTCTCAATTCACCAATCAAAATACACAGACTGGCAGAATGGATCATGAAGCAAGATCCAACAATATGCTACATATAAGAAACGCATTTAATTCAATAAGAAATTCATAGACTGAAAGCCAAAGTATGGAAAACAATAGTCCATATGACAGAAACCCAGAAAAAGCAGGGAGAACAGTTCTATTTGCAGATACAGTGAATCTCAAGCTAAGAATGATTAAGAGAGTCAAAGAAAGTCACCAGATCCTCATTAAAGGGAACAACCTAAGAGGAAGACATAAAAATCAGGAATATATATGCAACAAATGTAAATGCACCCCACTATATAAAACAAATACTAATGGCCATGAAAAATCAAATAAATTCTAATACAATTGTATTGGGAGATCTCAAACCACACTGTCACAAAAAGACAGATCAACTAGACAAAAAATAAATAAGTAAATATAAAAACTGAACCAAACTTTTGAATAAATGGTCTTAGATGTCTATAGAGCATTCCACCTTTCATCATCATAACACAAATTCTTTTCAGCTGCACAGAACACATTCACCAAAGTAGACCACATTCTAGCTCATAGAACATGCTTAAGTAAATGCAAAGGTACTGAAATTATCCCATGCATACTATCAGACCACAGGGCATTGAAATAGGAAATGCAGGGCAAAAGAAACCACAAGAATTTCATAAACACATGGAAATTAAGTACCATCTTGCTAAACAACCAACGGGTTACAGAAGAAATTAAAGAATTTAGACAGTTTTTACAGTTGAATGGTACTGAAAATACAACATACCATAACTTATGGGATACGATGAAAGCAGCCCTAAAAGAAATTTATAGCAGTAAATACTCATATAAAGAAAACAGAGCAAGTTCATACAAACAACTTAATTGTGAACTTCGAACTTCTACAAAGAGCAGAGCAGGCTAAGCCAAAAGCCTGCACAAAAGGAGAAAAGTATAAAGATCAGAGCAGAAGTTAATGCATTAGAGACAAAAAAAATTAAAAGAATCTATGAATTGAAGAGTTTGTTCATTGAAAGTTTAAATAAAATTGACAAATCCTTACTAAACCATATTTAAAAAAAGGAAATAAGACTCAGATCCATGTAATTAGGAATGAAAAGGTTGAAATCCTTTCCATTGCTGAAGAAATCCAGATTATCTATACCTAGTTTAAAAACTTATATTCTAACAAGATGAAAAATACAGAATAAATGGACAGATTCCTAGATTATATGAATTACCAAAGATGAATCAAGAAGATATAAACATCCTAAATAAACCAGTATCAATCAATGAAATCAAAGATATACTTAAAAATATATCAACAAAGAAATGCCCAAGCCAAGACAGATTCACTACTGAATTCTACAAGAAATTTACAGAAGACCTAATACTGCTACTTCTCAAACTCTTTAATGAAATTGAAAGGGGAGCAATACTCCAAACTTTATTCCTGGTAGCAAGCATTACCCTGATTCTAAAACAAGAGAATGATCCACCTAAGAAAGAGAATTACAGGCCAAATTCACTAATGAATGTAGATGCAAAAATCATCAGTATGACACTGGCAAACAGAACGCACCAAGCCATCAAGAAGATTATACATCATGATCAAGTGGGATGCATCCAGTGATGCAGGAACAATTCAACATATGTAAATCAATAAATGTAACACCATATTAACAAAGCCAAGGTCAAAAATCATATGATTATCTCAATAGATGCCTCAAAAGCTTTTGACAAAGTCCAGCACCTATTCATGATAAAAAAAAAACCCTACAGAAAATTGGAATAGACAGTCTTTATCTCAATCCGATAAAAGCCATCTATGAAAAACCAATAGCCACTATCATACCAAATGGACAAAAGCTGAAACCTTTTACTCTAAAATCAGGAATAAGATAAGGATGTCCACTGTCTCAACTCTTGTTCAACACGGTCCTGGAAAGCAGCCAGAGTGATTAGACAAGAGAAAAAATAAAAGAAATAAAGATAGGAAAGGAAGAAGTTAACCTATCATCATTTTAGATAACATTATACTCTACATAGAAGACTCCCAAACCTGCACTAAAAAAACTAGTAGATTTAATAAGCAAATTCAGTAGCATAGTTGGATACAAAGTCATCACTCAAAAATCAACAGTCTTCCTGTACACAAATAACAAAGTCACTAAGAGAGAAATCAGGGAAAGACTTTCACAATAGCACCAAAAAAATGAAATACCTAGGAATCAGTTTAACAAAGGATGTAAAAGACCTCTACACTGAAAACTACAGTACTCTGAAAAGGAGACTGAAGAAGATACAAGAAAATGGAGAGATATCCCATGGTCTTGGGTAGGAAGACCCAATATAGTGAAAATGGCATACTTTTAGAACCTTTACACAGGTTCAGTGCAATCCCAATCAAAAGTCCCATAACTTATCTTACAGACTTGGAGAAAAAAATCCTAGAATGAGAACAGGAAAGGCAATCCTGGGCAACCAAGGCAGGGTACAAACAAAGAAGGGTATCACAATCCATGACTTGCAATTATACTATAAAGATACTGTGATTAAAAACAGTGTAGTATAGGCAAAAAAAAGAGACCCAAAGATCAGTGGAATAGATGAGAAAATGAAGAAACAACTCCACACACATGAAGCCACCTTATCTTTGATAAAGGTGCTAAACACATTCACTGGAAGAAAGACAGCCTCTTTAGTAAAGGGTGCTGGAAAAACTGGCCCTGCACCTGCCGAAGATTGAAGTTAGATCCATATCTTTCATCATGCACTAAACTGAATTCAGAATGGATCAATGATCTAAATATTAAAACAGAAACATTAAATCTGCTGGAAGATACAGTAGGTAAAACTCTTGAACATACTGGTGTAGGCAAAGACTTCATGAAGAAAACCTCAATTTATAGGAACTATCACAAAGAATCAGCAACTGAGAGGTTGCCTTACACAGCAAGAGCAACAACCAACAGAGTGAAAAGAAAAGAAAGTTTGCTAGCTGTTCTTCAGACAAAGGATTACTTTTCAGAACATATAAAGAACTAAAAAACATCAGTCCTCCCAGATTTAAAGACCCAATCCAAAAATGGGCAGCTGAGATGAATAGACACTTCTCAGATGAAGAAATAAAAACAGCAAATATATGAAAAAATGTTCAACATCACTGGTCATTTGAGAGATGCAAATTAAAACAACACTGTGATTCCATCTCACTCCAGAAAGAATGGCTACTATCAGGAAATCAACCAATAACAAATGCTGGAGGGGGCTGTGGAAAAAAAGGAACCCTTCTCCACTGTTGGTGGGAGTGAAGACCCATTTAACCCAGCTATTCCCCTTCTGGCTATCTTCCCAGAAGAATTAAAAATATCATACCATAGCAATATATGTGGATCCATGTTTATAGCAGCATAATTTGTAATAGCTACATCTTGGAAACAACCTAAATGTCCATTGACTGAGGAATGGATAAAAAAGATGTGGTATTTTTATACAATGGAGTACTACTCAGCTATAAAGAAAGATAAGCTGGAGACTTTTATAGGTAAATGGGTGCAATTTGAGACAATACTCATGAGCAAAATAAATCAGACATGCGTGTGTAAACGTCATATTGCCTTACTAGTGTGAGAAGCTGAAAGAAACTATATATAAAAAGACAGTTAAGATAGTTATAATACTGATTTCTCAGAGCTCATTAAAAAGAAAGGTTTGTGCTAGCATTGTTCAGATGATTAAATTCAGGTTATCTTGTACTCTGAGTAACTGATTTGGAGATAACAGTATGCAATGGATATACCATTATTACCCCCTCATTATCGTGTTTTGAAATTTTTCTCTTTAAAATAAATTAAAAAAAAAAAGAAATGCAGGTCCTCATACATGTCAAGCAAGGGTTCCACCACTAAGCTACACTCCCTAGCCCATATCTCAGCTTTTCAATGCGAATACAAAAAAAAAAATGCAAATTAACGTTATCATCCTCAGCAGTGAAACCAATGGTTCGGCTGATAAAGAAGATTCCAGTAGATAACAGCCAGACCGGCCCCTGCATGCCATCAGAAGGCTTGCTTCCTGAGGGGAGCCAATGTGTAGGGTTAAACAGTCAGACTCACCCTTGTGTGGCTACTGTTATTACAAAGCTTGCCTCCTGTGGGCAGCCAGAGTGAGCAGGGAGAAACAACCATATCTGTCCCTGCACATCTGCCCCCATCCAAATGCTTGCTTCCCTCAGGTAACCAGTGTGGGCAGGGCGAAACAGCCAGACCCACCCCTGTGCATATGCTGCCACTGGGAGGCTTGATTCATTCAAGTTACCAGCATGGACAGGGAGAAACAGCCAGATATGACTTGTGTGCCTGCAGGCCATCGCAGGTACTTGCTTCCTGTGAGCAGCCAGCATAGGCTCGGAGAACTATGCAGACATGCCCCTGTGAAAGTGATAGGGGAGGAAATGTCTTAAAAGGGAAGGTGATAACGATTAATGATTTCCTATTATCTGATTTTGAATTTCTGTATTGTTTAAAAAGTTTTATTAGGTTTGGTTTTATTCAGTCTTGTTCTGTTTGATTTTACTGTGTCAGACTGTATGGGTATCTATTTTAAAGATAATGGGATGTATTATGGTAGCCATTGTTGATTTTCTATTATCTGGTTTTGAAGACTTGTAATGCTTTCATTGTTTTGTTTTGATCAGTTTTATTCTGTTTTGTTTTGTTTGATTTTATTATGCCTTGATGGTATGGGCAGGTATTGTGAAAAAGCAAGATACATTATGGTACCCATTGTTGATTTTCTGTTTTGAAGTTCTGTATCACTTTGTTGTTCGGTTTTGATTAGCTCTATTCTGTTTCCTTTTGTTTGGTTTTATTTTTTTTTAAATAAAAAAAGAAGGTTCTAGGAAAAAAGGGATGAACACTGAATCCTCAACCTAGATAGAAAAAAATGTCCAAAACTTCTAGTGAGGGACTAAAGTTAGTGTAACAAGATACAGATTTATGGTAATATTATTTAGATTTATTAGTGTTAACAAATAACTAAAAAATTCAATTATACAATATTTCAAGAAAAGAGAGGGTTGGAAGCATATGATAGTTAAATCTCTCCTTTCATGAGAAGGTGCCAAAAAATTAAATCAAGATTTAGAAATATTAGGATATATTGTTCAATTATAGAAGTAACCAAAAAACTGAGCTTAACAAAAGAAACTGAAAGAGGTCTCGTCTGAAGCTGGACAGAAACTTGTAAGATTTTTATCACAAGATCTCTTGTACTGTTTGTTATTTATACATATACTATTTGAGAGGATATAATTATTAAAAATAGGTCATAGGGTAAAAATACAAAAAGAAATTATATTAGAAAAGGGGAGACTATCTTATGGAGACAGACAAGTTGCTAAAGGCAGCTTCCATTAATTTAACTCAGCATGCAGGCCATGACTTTCTGTGAAAACTAGTGACAACCTGCTGTCAAAGAGCCTGCCAAGAAGGTTTGTGTTGTCTTCTAAAGAAGTTAGTATTATCTGTTTTTCTGAGTTGCTTGATTTTAGAGTTAAAACATATTGGAGAGAGGCAATTGACATCTCTCTAAATAAGTACTCTGAGGGAAAGGCTGCTCATACTTCTCTCCCTGGTATGCAGACAACATGTTGCAAGTGCCTAATACCAGTTAATTGTCTTATTTCTTGTTTCAGTGATAAAATCTCCTGCTTGTTTAATTTCAGAGACTTTGCCCAATAAAAAAAAAAAGCAGTGCTTATTAATTCCAAAGTGAACTCAATCTCAAATGTGAAAGTTTATAGTAAAAACAAAAGACAGGAATAAGAAATCAAAACCCCTTTTATTATAGCTGATGTGTTTTTTCCTTCTGTGTCATTTTTATGAGAATATATTCAGCCAAGTTCACACATTACATTCAGAAGCAAAGCAGGAGACAGGCTCTGTGTGTCTGTCGGCTGATTTGTGTGCACATGCACACACAGATGTGTGCATGCTTTCTCTTTGGCCAGCAGAAACAGCTTCAAACAACCATTTTATTTTCCCCCTTCAAAGTTAATTTATTGCCTGGAAAAGAGCTAAAGAAGTTCCTGAAGATGATCTCAGACTGTGCTCCCTTTGCCAAATAACTAGCCTTAATTATAACATCAGACCCATTGGACGTGGATGAAAAGAACAAGCAATGACTCTGTGGTACAGCCATACTCCATGACACAATTACCACATTTGTCCTCACAGTGGCAATACTTCAACAGCATGAGACAGGTATTTCTACACACTGAATTTAGTTTAGGTACCAGGGACACACCTGAAAAGTCTCTGAGCTAAAACCACACAATTGTGAATGATCACCATCAGGAAACCACAAAATGAATGACGTTCTTTACAACGAACCCCATTTTGAAGATGTGAATGAAGGTTACTGGAGAAGAGTATTAAAAATATGTAAAATCTTGTTCTAGCACCAACATATCAGTAGTAGAATTCACTTCTTGGCTGACTGTGGTGTCTCAGCAAGGAACTAAAAAGAGGACTTTTGTTGATTATATTCCTTTTTTTATGGACATGGCATGGCTCCTTGGGGAGAAATTACATAGAGGTAAAATAACTTTTACATATACATATCTGCAAAAAGATACTAAGGGAATAGTAAAGGACAAAATCATAGTCTTTTCAGACTATGAAAAGTAGGGGGGAACTTTACAAGAGCAGTCCCAAAGAGCAGATACCGTTTAACTAACACTCCGGCTCTGTCATTCTCTCCAGAATGGCTTAAGGTCCCCTTGATGGCTCATCACACCTCATTACGTCTCTAATACTGATCTCACTATTTTTGTTTCATTGCCTTTTACCACTTATCATTAAGCGTGTCTCACTCATTTTTTCCATCTTCTATAACCAGCAATGTTCCCGAAACTAAGTACCCTCTCAGTATGTGTTGGATAAATATTCTTCAATTTTAATCAGATTAAAATGTGACAAAATGATAGATAGTTCTCTGCAGCTATTATTATTTAGACATTTAATAAATATGCTCTATATATTTTATAACACGTAGGATAAAAAATTATGATATAGAAACAAGCAAAGCTGTGACTTAAACCAATTCCTGCATAAAACTTAAATCTACTGATTTGTATTCATTCACTAAACATCAGCACTTAGGCGAGGTCCTCTGCTAGTTTCTTGGATGCAACACAAGCAAGATACAGTCCTTCCTTGAGAGAGACAAACATAAATAAGAAGGACATTATAGTAGTTATGGGCTAATCCTATAAAAGTTTTTGTCATACATAGTATGTTAGAAATTTGGTAACAGCTCAAAGAGATGAGAACTGTAAATACACTGACAATTCCATCCACCAAAGAATAGATAAATTAAAAACTAAAATATATTGATGGTATCTCTAACAGAATAACAAACCATCAACCAATTCACTTGTAACCTATCTGAACTCTCACAGCACTCATTTCTCAGAGGAAACCTACTTTTGCTTCTTCATGGCTCTTGTTAATCAGCAAATCTGTCCTTACTAAAAAAGCCATTTACAAATGTCTACTGAAATCACAGCCTGTTCCAAGAACACTTTAGCTAGATATACAGAAGGGAAGAAAATAGAAAAATTCCTTCCTTTTCAGTCTACTTGGGAAATAGACAAAAATCAATAAATATAGAATTATGAACTCAGAAAAAGTGCTAGGAAGCATAAAGAAGGCGCTTTGTTAGAAAATGGCAAATGCTGGGGAGATGATATGGCCAGATTATATAAATTAGATTTTATTCTAAGTAAAATTCTCTGGAAGGATTTTAAGCCAGGGAAATTTATAGCCTAATTTATATTTTGAAAAAAAGATTATGCTGTTTTGAGAAGAATCAGAGAAAAAGCAAGACTATCAAGACAGTACTGTGGAGGTAAAGAAAAATGTATGGATAGGAGATCTATTCAGGGGGCTGAATCTATAGGATTATCAATAGATTGAGAGAAAGGGAAAAATCAAGAATGACTCCCAGTTCTGGTTTAAGTAGTGAATGTATCATAACTCCTTCCATGGTCCTAGGGAAGATGAGGGGGTGAAGGCTTCATCACTGGACATGTGGAGTATGAGGTGTTTGTGAACGTGCTAAGAGAAGACACCAAGAGACAACTGAGTAATTGAGATGAAAGATGGGCACTTCGAGGTGTTTAGTGTACAGATGTTACTTAAGATCACAGATGCAGGCAACCACATAACAGAAGCACTGAGAGAGAAAAGAAGGCCTCAGATTCTTAACACTTAAGGAAAGGCAGAGGAGCTACTGGAGAACAAAGAAGCCAAGGTGAAGAAGTAAGAGCAGAATTAGGACAATGATGATGAAGTGAAAAGTAGAGGTATAACTGAGTATGAATGGAATCTGTTCAGTAATGACAAACTAGCTCCATGAGTGTAAAAAAGTAAATAAAAATGAGAGAAACTCTGGTGCAAGCCAGGAGGAGACCCAGTCAGTGGCCCCAGAGATCCCGCCACAGCCATGCTGGAACGCAGGCAGCTGCACAAAGAAGCAATTTGTCCACCCTCTTGGTAAGCACCTCTCACGGCATGAGCCAGGAGGAGATCCAGTCAGAGTCTTCTGTGAGCCTACTGGTGCACGGGCTGGGAATCAAACATCCCAACCCTCTCCCGTTAGCAACTGGAGACAGAGGTCTTAGCAACTCTTGGGAGGATGACTGTATGCAATATAGCAAATATGGGGGGGGGGTCTCCTTCTATATTCCGTTTGAAAGCAAAGGTTGTTTTCACTGTTTTGTCTCATTATGATTAATGGTTTTACTCTATTCAATATTCTCCTTCGATTGGTTTTATAATGTTCTGTCTTTGGTTTGATTTCGCTATACCTAATTGGCTAGACAACTACTGTGAAGATAACGAGATATGCTATGAAACCTATTACTGTTATCACAGTAACCTGCTGTGAAGTTCTGTACCAATTTCACTGCATTGTCTCGATTGGCTTTGTTCTGTCTTGTTCTGTTGTATTTCTACTACCTTCAAATTAAAAAATAAATAAAAAATAAAAAAACTTTTAAATGAGAGAAAAAGATAGGATTCAAAAGTGCAAAACAATGATGGTTTTACTTAGCAGAATTCAACTTCTTCCAAGTAATCCAGTAAACTCTATGTATCTATAAAATATATGCATGAAGTAGGTAAAATGTGTACACTGGTAAATCTACATTTAAGCATTTTTTTCTATGTTTTCTTCTAAAGAGAAGGGACAAAAAAATTAAACATTCTAGAATATGAGGTAGGCCATTGGTGGTCATAATAGAAGTTTTCCCAAAGGACTTATATTTTCCTAATTTAAAATTATACATATTTAGATTTTACTCTAATTATAGTTTAGCTTTAATTCTCAGTTTCAAATAGAAATTCTATTTGAAGAACATGAAAAAGTGTTGCAGAATTCTGTAAAATCAATTTTGTAAAGTTAAATTAAAATTAAACCTTTCATGTAAATGGAGGAACTATTTGTTTAATTCTAAGAAATAGGCTATAATTTTCTAATATAAAGCAGGTGCACATTATCTTAACCAAAATCTGATGGATTTTATTAATCTTAAATTACTATTAGAATATTAAAAGATAATCACTTTTTACTTTAATATGGTCTTGGGACCTATGTTCTAAGTTTATAATTATCCTATTTATTCAGCTACTTAAACTGTCTGGTTCAAGGTAGTATTTATCATTCAATAGTATATAATAGTATATAAAGTGAAGGCAGTGCTAAAATCTGCTTTCACAAGTGACTTTTTCCACATTATTAATCAGAGGACAATTGCTTTAATGCAAACTAAGCAAATGTTTAAAAATTGTGTTGTTTTCCTTTAATAAACAGTTTGAGTTGATCAAGTATATCTCATTACCCTGTAATGCATCTCAATACATTAACACTGCAAATGTAATAAAAGACAGGATGCATCTTCAAATTCTTCTTGTCAAATTTTAAGAGATACCAATCAACCAAACACCAGCTAATAGTCATGGGACTGCTGTTTTAATTAGCTGGTGATATTTCTGACTAAGATTCTCAGATGATGAAACTGTTTTTACTTGTATTGAACCGGCTTGGCCCAGACTAGCCTGTCCCGCAGTGACATGTATATTGAATACAAATCAGACAGCACAGCTTTAAATCTGTGTTGCAGCTCTCATTTCCAATTCGAGAACTGTACCATAATCATAAGCTTCTGGTGGATGAAAGGAAATCAGCTCTCTGAATATTAGCTAATGCCACATTTGCAAGTCCTGAAGAGATCTGTGCTGTTAAAAAAAATAGATCATTTCGCGTGAACCTATATATATGAATTGCTTTGTACTGCTCAACTGATAGAAGCAATGCCTGTGCTGGGATTAAACCCTTTTCATCATAAAACCTCATCTGGTTCGGAGTCCAAGTCCATCAAACCTTTTTCCTTTAAAGTCCCGCCTTTGATTCTACATCAATTTATTCAAACCGCAGCTGGGTGGCTGAAAACGAAAGGACAGCATCATTTAAACCAACCATGTTCCCAACTTGAAAGAAGGGCTATAATTAAAAAAATGGGCACAAAAGAATGGAAATGGGATAATATTTTTTAATGGTAGTTCAAAGGCCGACAGATGTCAGAGCCTTTGAAGATGTCAGTACACTGAGCAAGAAGTTGCCATAAAAGAGCTTGCCTGAGAGGTGAAGCAGTTTTTTAATGGCTGAAAAAACCCTTGCAGACACATCCTTGTGTTTTTAATTTGTCAGTTTCTGCAGTATTTTCAGATTAATGACACATGATTATAACTGCATAGCAGACATATTTTTGTACTTGCTTAAATGCATAGTTTATTTCACATTCTTTTAGAACTAGATAAGAATAGGGACACTTTCCTAGGAAGTCCAAAACTATTCTGATTGCTTCACATATTTATGCTAATTTTGTGGGACTGGTGCAATTCAGAGTTACTATATGTTGCCAGCTTTTGTTCTTTAATCGTCTGATTGCTAGAAACATTACAGTTCACATGTGGTAGTTAGAATGTGGTTCACTATAGTCTCATTCTTTTCCTGTACATGGAACAATATGTGCCTAAATAATTAATTTGTGCACCAAATCATGTCAAACCAAATTAATGTTTGAAAACATTCCTAAGCACAATCTAAACAACCATGGGCTGCCATAAGATTTAGAAGAGAAAGAATTGCATGGCATAGAAAAATTGCAGCTATAACTGTAATACGACATTAATGCCTACTCAAAAAGAAAGAGCTGTAATACTGAGTGTAAAATGCTGAGGGACACTTAAGATTTAAGAGAACAGCTTAGAGTGTTTGCCTTTCTAAATAGTTCTGACATGTCAATTTGATTCGTTCTGTGAAATTACCCTAACAATATTCATGAATGTTAACAACATGTCTTTAGTGAGTAGTAGCAAAGAAAAAAGGGGCTTCCCACCAATGGGTATGTCTATAATTTATGTCCATGATGAGGTATGGGGTAAACATAGTTCATTGGCTTTGAAATCAAATAAATTTGGACTCAAATCCTAACTTTTCACTTAAAAGATACACAGCTTGGCTCTGCCTTCCCATCTATAAAAACCGAGGTAACATGGAATTCGTCCCAGAAAGCAAGTGAAAGTAGCTAGCACATAACAGGTGTTCAATTCCTTTTCCCAAACTAAATGATACAGAGAAAAATTAAAACTAGATTATTTCTAATTGAAAATATTTATACCTCTATATACAACTAAATCAAATTTTAATGAAAATAATCATTGCTTCATAGTAGATGTTCAATTTTCCCACTGCTTGAAGACCAACAGCTTGTAAATATGTCTCCTTCTATGCACTGCAATCTTTCATGGTCCTGACTGGTCAAACTCTCTAAGCACACACTTGACACCTGCCTGCTTCTGACAGCTAATTTGGGCCCAAACCTGTAAGGACACCAATGGAGGCAACTCAGTAGATTGGATCCCGGGGCTAGACCTTGCATGGAGGAGAGGTAACAGCATCCTCAAACATGACCAGGCAACAAACATGGAACATAGAGAGCAGGAATAAGCAGCACCCAGCACCCCAGAGACAGCAGATCTTAGGAAGCAAGAAATTTTCGACTTGGTCCTAATGATGACTGACCATCCTCTATCTGCCCTCCAGGGTGTCTATGAGGATCGGAGCATATACCATGTATGGGACCTAATAACCTCAATGAATGTAAACATTTCATGCCAGAAACATAAGGTAAGATTAATACTAAGATTAAACATAAGGTAAGATTAATACCATTTCAGGGAGGGCCCATTTCTTTCAGGTCACTAAATGATTACACTTTTGGCATCACTAACCCCAGGAATAACATCGAAGCAAGTCATGTACGCTTTAAGCATCTTCTTGGCTACCTGTCTATATTTCCAAAATGTCTATTGTCTCCCTGCCACCAATGTGTCTAAGTCTTCTGACTACAGTTCCTCTATGGCACTCAATAGGAAGTTATCTTCCTGCAACATCCCTCTTCCTTGATTCTCTTTCCATCCATCAAAATTCCCGTTTCTCTGTTGTAATCAATTTCCACCTGATAAAAGCAATATAACTGGAAGCAATTTCACAATACAGTATCTATGATAGTTATTTTTCTCTTCTTCGGTTCAGTGTTGTACAGATCTTTCTATGAGGGTTTTTGTAGCTCCTTAGTCACACTTGATTTGTTGAATTGGAATAAAGGGCAGATAAGAACAATTATCTCATAACTTCATCCACTTGCTAAAACACCTGACAAAGACTTTTCTTAGTACATGACTTTCTTTTTTGCGCATTTAAAATATATTTTTATTAGTACATGATTGCAGTACATGCAGTTTACAATCATCTTGGGAAGTGGGATCATGTACGTAATACAACTTGTTTCTTTTTTAAAATCCCCTTCCCTCGTCCCTCCTCCTTTAATTCCCTTTTCCTCATTTTCATTCTTGTGGGTAGCATTAATCTTACCTTATGTTTCTGGCATTTAATGCTTACATTCATTGAGGTTATTAGGTCCTATACATGGTATATCTTTATTCTACTTATTTCCTTTGCCCTTCCTTCTTCCACTCATCCTTGATTTCTTGGGCCCTTTCTCATTTGCAAGAGATGCATCCTCATGTGTTTTTCTATCCCTCCTTTATTAGTCTCTTTGTTTGTACTTTAACTTACTCAAATAAGAGATATCATGTTGTGGTTAAGCTTGGGTGTCTGGTTCATTTCACTCAACACAGTATTTTCCAGTTGCATCCATTTTCCTATAAAAGTCTCAAATTTGATCTTTATAGCTGAGTAGTATTCCATTATGTATAAATACCACATTTTCTTTATCCAACTCTTTATTAATAGTACCTGAGCTTTTTAAAGCTCCCTCTAGACCTCAGATCTTCTGTCGTTAGAGCAACAGTGGGACTGAAAGTGCTGGGCTGGATGTGTAGTTGATCTTCTCCACATAAATAAATGTACCTACCTGCAAATCATGCCTAACTTGGTCATTAGTGGCCCAGCTTGTTTCATTCATCTGGGTCTCACCTTTTCAATCTCTTCCATTGACTTCCTGATCTTAATTTTTATCTCCAACTGCAGAATAATGTAAGGTAGTATCTGTCAGTATTCAGTCTGTTGTTAATCTGGCATAGTAATCTGTTTCTGTCATAGAATTTGAAAAAAATAAACTAACACTGACAGGGTTACTACAAAATATTTTCCCAGACTTGGGGCTTGACTCAGTGATAGAACACTTGCCTAGCATGCACAGGGCCCAGAATACAATCCTCTCCTAAAAAAAATGAAAACTCAAAAACATTTTCCATGTTAAATCCTCACAACAATCATTATTTCTAGTGGTAAAGGAGATCTATCTTTTGAACACTAGTTCCGTATTTCCATTTCTTCAAGTGGCACCAACATCTCAATGTTTTATGGCACCATAAGCCACAGGTTGGGTCCTAACATTCTTCCTCAGTGCCCTATCAGTTTTCTCTCCTGCCATTGCCGTTGCTAGAGCCTTCATCATCTTTCTAGAAAGACTCTGATTAGCACTCAGCCTTAATCTCACAATCACAGTGACCATCAGTGCCTGGCACAGAGTAGGCAGTCAAAAATCTTAATGGAGCTGGGTGGTATAATGCGTGCCTATATACCTAGCCCTCTAAAAGCCTGAGGCAGGAGGATCACACGTTTAAGCCCAGCCTGGCCAATCTGGCAACTTAGCAAGATCCTGTCTTAAGAAATTAAAAAACAGGGCTGGAGGTGTAGCTCAATGTGGAAAAAAAATCTTAATAGAATAAAATAATCAAATAGATACCACAGCGAAATTCTACTTACAAAATTATCCCTAGATAGAAAAATTTACTTAAAAATAAATTTGTATTATATATCATTTGAAGAGTCATGGAATTTTAAAAATCACAGTTTTATGTATCAATATCCATCTGGAACAAAGAGATTTCAAAGAGCTATCAACATAGTTAATAACAATTAAGTACCCTGAGTTATTTTTTAAAGAAGTAATGCTATTATGACAATAGATGGTGATTTTTTATTGCATATTATTAGCAAGAGTTACAGAGGTGAAAGAGCAAGAGTACATTTCCATGGTTTGCCCAAATCTGAAAGACTGTTTGCACAGTTGTATTGACATTAATAGAGACGCTGAGAACACACAGTACCTCTTGAACTCATGGTTTTTGTCTAGCGACAGCTTCAGTAGCAATCTTTGAATAACTGAAGATTAAAAAATTTTCAACCCTCCCACTCTACTTCTCCTGCTGCATGTGCCAACATCTGGCCAGTTGGAGTTATCCTATAGTTTCGCCAACAAGTGAAGGTAACATTTATATTTGAAATTAGCTTTACAGAAAACATTAGTGAACATATTCACTTTGCATATTAATAAGAACAGTAACAAATACAGATTTAAGAATAAAAGATAAGTTAATCACTAATCTCACTTCAGTCTTCTCAAAGAGTTGGAATTTATAAGTCTTGCCACTGTTAAATTTCCCTGTTCTGAGTGGCTGGGCCAAACTAGACTGTTGGCTCCTGGTTCAATGAAAGCTTCTCTGCCCCACAGAGTCAGGGTACTAATGGGAGGAACACTTCCTGACCAACTGATGCTAGATTGCAGCTGTGCCACAAATAAGGAAAAAGAGATCCAGATTCAGGCCACATAATGCAAAAAGTCTCACTCTCAGAAGATATTATTAATTCACATTCAAATATTACTAACACCTTCAGGTCTTGACCTCCGATCTATGCAAAACAAATCCAAATGCACTTTCAAACCCTGCAGTCTAATTGTGTATCATTTCTTTCTGATTTCTTGTGATATTCTTTAACCTTTCAGTACACAAATATCCAAAAGGATATCCAGGAGGGCAAAAATAAATTAAAATAATTATTAAGACAAATAAAGAATTTTTTTCATTGCATTTTAACATTAGTTTAAAACAAAATATATTATCTCAAGTTTCACAGTAATCCACTAATTCCAATACTGTGGGGTTCAATTAGGTCAATTTTCATCATTTAAAGTTTCCACTTAACAACAGTATTTTTCAAACATTTTCTGTACACAAATATTACAGCAGTTTGAAAACAGACAATTATTCTCACGTAATGCGTTGCTCCCCTCTTTAAAGAGGAATTTGAGGTCTCTTTAACATCAATTCCTGTCATTTTTGTTGTGAAAAATGTTCAGGTGTTAAATATCATTCCTATCATTCAACTAGGCATGATTCCAATTAGTCCTCAATGGAAGACAAAATGACAGCTTAATAAGCTTCAATTTGCCAGCTCTTTGAACACTTGATGATATCATCATTTTGCCAATCATTACTTGAACTCTGACTTCAACTTCTCTCTCACAAAAAATTACCTCAACTATTCAAATGAAGACATCAGGGATGTCTCTTACAGAATTGAATAGGCCAGAAAGCCCAAAATAGCTTTTTGAAGACATCAAGGAAGAGGAGCTATGCATCCAATATCTCCTCAAAGATAAATTTTCTACCCACCCTCTCAGCAACTTCACAGAGCAGCAGCAGATGTTAGGAGAAGGAAGAGCAATATGTTAGAAGTAACTAGAAGCATTTTATCTGTAACAAGGGAGATGACAGCATACAGAATAATGGTGTATTTTTTTTTAAAAATAAGTGTTTTTTTAAAAATTCATCTTAAATTTTTAAAAATTTGGACCAAAATGATTATATAATTAACTCAAAACTGCTGTTTTGAGATATCTAAAAGAAACTCACTTTTTAATTGTTTCTTGTATTTCTATGGGAATAATCTCCATGTGTGAATTTACTAAATTATGTTTGATCTCATTTCTGTAAATTTTAATTAGGTTTTATCACATGAAGTCTAAATTATGATTTTTTTCCAAGTCTGTGGGTTCTCTTTTCACTCTGTTGCTGATTTCTTTTAGTCAGTTGCCATACATATGAAAGATGTATATACAGAACATATAAAAAATTGAAAAAAATCAGATACTCAAATTTAAAGACCCAATTCAAAAATAGGCAGCTGAGATGAATACACACGTCTCTCATGAACGAATATAAAGAGTAAATAAATGTATGAAAAAGACATTAAGTATCACTAGTTATTAGATGTAAATCAAAACAACACTGAAATTCCATCTCACTCCAAAAAGAATGGCTATCATCAACAAAGCAACCAATAACAAATACTAGAGGGGCTGTGGGAAAAAGAAACCTTCTCTACTGTTGTTTGGAGTATAGACTGGTACAACTACTGTGGAAATCAGTATGGAGATTCCTCAAAACTGAGAGTAGAGGTCCCATTTGATCCAGTTATTCCCCTTCTGGATATCTTCCCAGAAAAATTATAAACATCACACCAAAGCAATATATGTGCACTCTTGTTTATAGCAGCAGCTTGTAATAGCTAAATCTTGGAAACAATCCAAATGCCCATCAATGGATAAAGATATGGTTTTTTAAAATATAATGAAGCACTACTCTGCCATAAAAAGGATAAATTTGAGACATTTCTAAGTAAATGGATGTAACTTGAGACTATTTCTTTAAATGAAATAAATCAGACTCATGTGTAAACATAGCATTTTCTCCCTTGTGTGAGAAACTGAAAGAGTAAATAAGGACCAAAATATATACTAGATATTGTGAAATGGGAAGAAATTGTTCAAAAGGAAAGAAGTGGGGGAAGGGGAAAAGGAAGGAAAGGGAAAGGAAAAAACAATTTGAAAAGGACAAAATGGAAACAAAGCTTTGTAAAAAAGAAGAGTGTCTTAGTTACTTTTTTCTCATTGCTGGGACAAAATACCCAACACCCAAAATAAAGGAAGGAAAGGTTTATTTCTTACAGTTCTTGAAGGTTTCAGTCCATACTCAGTTGGCTCCAAGGCAGGGTGGCATGGTGGGGCCGCAGTTCATGGCAGCCACAAAGTGCAAGGTACAAACCGGCAAGAAAGATAGACACAGTTTCTTCTCACCATTACATCATATCCTGGTTCCACCCCTAGGCGGGTCTAGCACTCACACCACCAATCCAAGTACTAGTCAATGAACCAGCCACAAATGCATAATTGCATGAGGCTTGGGGGCCACTGACATAAACCATGACAAAGGGGAAGAGGGATTGAAGGGAAGAGAGGGGTTTGAGGAAAAAAGAGCAATCAAAATATATCACCTATGGATATAAATTCCCTATGATGAATATGATCATAGTGTATCTAAAATGTACCAATAAATTTAATTTAAAAAAATCTAAGATTCTCAAGAAAAAATACTAATCGAAAATAATTTAGATTGAAAAATTCATTCCACAAAACAAATGGATCATATGTAACAGTCAAATCACTATGTTTATGTAACATATCCACCTATTCTAAACCATTCACAATAATGTACATGTTATCAGTACAAAATGCAGAGTTCTATGCAGTTTCTATAAAGACTGGTATGCTTCACTGGGCCTAAAAGTTTGGCAGTTTTACTACCAACATATCTTTTTGTTTCAGTAATACTATGAAAACTGGAAGTAAACCCATTTATAAAACACATTCACTTTTCCATTTCATAAACTCTAAAAGTTGGGAGAAGAAATCTATTCCTAAGTGAATATTAAGAAATGCATCCACAATCCTGGATTTCAAGTTATACTATAAAGCTACAGTGACGAAAAACAAAACATGAAAAATAGCATGGTACTGGCACAAAACAGACTTGTGGGCCAACAGAATAAAACAAAGGATGCACAAAAAAGCCAGGCATACTCAGCCCCCTGATCTTTAACAAAGGAACCAAAAACACTTGCTGAAAGAAGATAGCATCTTTAACACACAGTGCTGGAAAATAAATTCAGATCCATACTTCTCACCACATACTAAACTAAAATAAAAATACTGCAAAAATCTAAGTATTAAAACAGAAACACTTAACCTGCTGAAAGATAAAGTAGGTAAAACTTGAAGTCATAGACATAGGCAAGAACTTTTTGAAAAGAACCTGATTTCATAAAAAGTAATATCAGGAATCAACAAATGGATCATATCAAATTAAAAAGCTTCTGCACACCAAAGGAAACAACCAACAGAGTGAGGAAAGAACCTACAGAATGGAAAAACTTTTGTCTGCTATACTTCTGACAAATGATTAATATTTAGAATATACAAAGAACTAAAAAAATTAGAAGCCCCTCCCCAGAATAAAAGTTCCAATGAAAAAAATGGGAACTGGAGATAAATGGACACTTCTTAGAGGAAGTAGTACAAATGGCCAATAAACACACAAATGCAAAGTAAAACAACATTGAGATTCCATCTTACTCCAGAAAGAATAGCTATCATCAAGAAATCGAGTAATGATAAATTCTGGCAGGGCTGCAAGGAAAAGGGAACTCTTCTACATTGTTGGAAATGTAAACTAGGTCAACCACTATGGAAATCAGTCTGGAGATTCCTAAAAAAAAAACTAAAACTAGAATTCCATTTTACCTAGCTATTTCCCTTCTAGGTCTCTTTCAAAAGAGTGAAAGACAATCATATTACAATGATACATTCACACCATGTTTATAGCAGCACAATTGCAATAGCTAAATCTCAGAAGCAGCCTACATATACATCAACATATGTTGTATAAAATCTGGTATTTACACATAAGGGAATGCTACCGTGCTATATAAAAGGATACATGCGAGTCATTGTAGGAAAATAGATATACCTTGATTCCATAATGCTAACTGAAATAAATCAAACATGCAAGCTGAAAAACCATACGGTTTCTCTCACGTGAGAAGCCCAAAGTACAAATAAATCATAGACAATAGGAAAGAGGAAGACAGGTCTTTGACAAATGGGAAGGGGTCTAAGAGATGCTAGAACAAGGGAGGCAGAGGAAGGAGATGTAAAAAGAATCAAGAAGTGTCATATGCATGTATCAACTACCCACAAATAATGTATTCATTGTATATCACAAGTATTCACTAATAAAAAATACATGTCTCTTCACAGTATTATGTATCACAGAAAGACAGTTATAGATCACTAACTAGTGCTTGATTTGGATTTACATAATCTGAGCTAAGAGTATAAATACTTGAAATCTAGAAATATATTGACTATATATATTTAAAATGCATTGAATTTATGTGGGATAACTGCAGTGGAGAGCTAATGTTCTGCTAAATACACAGGTATGGGGAACAAGAGAACTTTAATGAATACCAGCTATTCTCACCTCTAGTTATATAACCATGGGCATATGTATGTTTTTTAAATTCTTTTTCCATCAATGTAATGGATTATCCTCTAACCAAGATAGGAAGGTTGAAACAGAATTTTCAGATACTAAATTTCATCCTTACAGATACCTAAGAGTTGCATGATTTAATGCAATGCAAAGACCTATCACAAAGTTAGTACATACAAGGTACATGATAAATATTAGTTGTCCTTTCTGCTGTTAAATATACACAAACATAATAATTCAATTTAGTTCTAAGAGGTGCTACTTACTAAAACTGGAAATCAGCATTATTCAATTATGATTTTGCAGCCATATCAAGTATGGCAAGTCATTGAAAGCAATGCAAATTACTATTGCTCTGAGAATCTCAGCATGGGGTTCAGAGTACCAGTACCTCTTTCCCATGGCAGGCAAATATTTATATATAACCCTGCTTTTGTTTTTGCTGTTGTTGTTTCTGCCATGCCCAAGTATTTCAAAAACCCTAAAAAGACTGTTTCTTGGAGGAGTCTGTGATATAAAGGAAGGAACATTAAATTAAGATTAAGAAGCAAGTCTTACTTTGCTGGTTCTGTGACCTTGGACTAGACAGTGCCCTTGAACTGTAGGTTCCTTACATGTAAATTTAAAGCAATTAGATGTATTCATCTTGTTATGACTATATTATTGTTAGATACTTAAGGTATTTTATATGACTAAAACCTTCCTATCTGGGAGAACAACCTATATAAAATGACTTCTGGTTCCTAGCAGAAAGTACATAGTGATTACATTATACTCTGTATTTAAAGTAGCTCCAGCATTTAATTATCTCCTTTTCAAGAATAATTTTAATATTTCTAAAGAAATTATACTGAGAACAAAGACAGATTTTGAAGCAATCGTTAGTTAATACAAAGTTGTGATTCAAAGGGAATACTAAATAATGTTATTATTTAGAAGGTTTGCCTTTAAAGGAATATTCTTTATCTAAAAGTGGACCACGTACCATGAAATGTAGTTTCCATGGTAACCATCACATTTTAAAAATATGCACAGGACTATAGATATACTGCAATGTATAATATTTCTATAACTGAATCATTCTTAGAGAAAGAAATTGTCTTATTTCAGTCTGTATTTTCCCTTTTCAAACTTAATTTTACCCATAATGAGGACCAGAAGGCATTACTTATAATACTTTAAACATATATATATATATATTTACTATTTTTGTGTTTGCAAGATAAAAATTATTATAGAATTTTAGAATTATAATGAAAAAGAAAGCTGATGCCCTACAAAAAATGTAAGCTTTATTTGAAATTTTACTTTCCTATATTTTGGCCTAATTAAGCACATGAAAATTAGAATTCTTACACACAAAAGTTTATATGACAATATATAAATAATACAAACATATCATCAAACTCATATGTACTATTATTAGACATCTAACACTGGTTACTAATAAAATAAGATCTTCCCATCATTTATCTCTTGCAAAATACGAGGAGGATTTTTGACCCCTGTATTTGGAAACTATGATTTGGTGCCACAAAAATATAGTGTTTCTTCACAGGGTTTTAAAAGGGTCCAATTAGGAGAACCTTCATATTTTAAATGTATACAGAAAGTCCCTGAGTTCTCGTAAATACAGTCAATAGACAATACTGTAAAAATATCACCTAAAGAAAATAAAAAAATTATGTGTGGTTTTACCAAAGGTCCATCCAAAAATAATCTTATTTTCTTTTCATCAAATAAAAATAAAATGTTAAAAAAATTTCCCAACAACCTTCTAATGGCTTGACATTAAACTTAGTACCCTGGAGCAAAACCTCTGTAATACTTAGAACACACCTAATCCCATTCCATCCTCCCTCTAATACAATAACCAGGTACATCAGAGGAGAAGTATCACAGTGTGATGTGCACACAGCAGGAGCACCAGGAAAGCATTCTGCTGTGACTGTGTCTGCCACTGGGGAGAAGAAGGGAACAAAAGGCAGGGTGCCATTAACAATGGTAGTCCCATTGGATTGTCTGAAAATGCAGTTTACATACTTTGTTTTTTTCCAAGCAATTCCAGTTCAGTCTGACTCAAACAAATAAAAATCTTTACTACTTCAGAACAAAGTGAATGATATTAATGAATAAATACGGATGATTTTTGGCTATGCAGGTATGCTATGAGCCACTTTAGTACAAGCACAAACCTCTTTTATCCTGGAAGGAATTACCATTTTCTTATTCTTGTAGAATTTACAGTGTATATTCAGAGGACAAGACACTTTGATGCAAGAGAACAAGAAAATCAGAAGTTATTAGTAGGATATTACCTTTTAAATTGCTTCTTACAGACATTTTTAAGGGTTCCAGATTCTAGGCACAGTGATAAAACTTCAGTACTAGAATTCAGCAGGTGTGGACCTTAAAGTACAAAGTACTTTCTTATGATTTATACCATCTAAAAACTTCAATCCCAAAAAGCACTTTTTCCAGTGTTGGAGATGGAACACAGGGCCTGGCACATGACAGGCAAGTATTCTACAACTGAGGTACACCTTGAACCCAAGCTTTGCTTATTGATTTTTTAAGGTATTTTCAGTAAATTTTAAATGAAATTTTGGTATATTAAGTTTGCTAATTATATTTTCCAAAAACCTTTAGTAAATCTAAGATTTTCTTAGTTTTTATTTGCAAATGTTTCACCATACTGAGAATATCATGAGTTATAGGGCATTGCTCTTTATATTTCGGCCCATGTAACAAGTTTTTTTCAGAACTGAGAGCTAACAAAAAAACTATGATTTCTTTCTTGGGTTGGTAGTATCACACAATTAATCATGTTTCCTTCTTTGTTGTGGTTTATAGGCAAACTGAGAGATAAAATTTGTCCCTAAGTATAGCAAGTATCCATTTTCTAATGTGGCTAATTTCTATTGCTTAATTATGACCTTCAGTTGTAGTTAAGTATATGTTTCTTTTAAAATGCTGTCTTAAATCTCTGCTGAAAATAAGAGGTATATAATGAAATTAAAATGAAATACTTTCATTAGAAATATGCTACAAAGACCATGCATATATGTAGGTATGTTCAGACTATATAAATTTTCCCTTTGAGTTATCAGTCTTTGAAGAATAACATGTTTAATCAGTAATGTATACATACGCCCAGTTTATAAATTAAAATTTATGTCTTGTGTTCATATTTGAAAATTCATGGAAATAAGGTATTTTGTTAAAATATAATTATTAAATTACAAATTGGGGGAAATTTTTTAAAACAGAGGAGAGTACAAATTTAGAATGAGTGATAGTTCAGCCTCTTCATACAAATCAACATAGAAAAATAAAGATCTGTCCACTTACTATGCAAAAACTATTTAATCATGATTAGAATCATGATTCCTATCTTAAGGGATCAAAGACATTTAGATGAGAATGTTACAGAAAATTTTAACATATCTTCAGACATCACTGAAACCTTCAAGGATGCTATATTTAATTTGCTTAATACTGAGGGTGGTTCACAGAAGCTGTCGGGCCCCCTGACTCCTTGATCTATGTGTACTGCAACAGGTCACAAAGCTATGCTAAAATGGTGGTATCACCTCTGGGTGGATCACAAAGGTTCTACATAAAAGCCTAAAACCATTCATATACATCACTGACTTAGGTAACAAACATAAAAGATTAAGCAATTTCTAAAAGGGTCCTGAAAGGATAACTGAGTGATCAAGGAATCTATGCTCTTTTTAAATTCTAATTCAAAAGGATAAAGTACAAATATTCTTTCATTATATTACAGTACAGAAATAAAACAAGATTATGTATAGATCTTTCATGTTAAAAGAAACTAAGATGATTTTCATAAATTTTCTTTATATTAACACAACTGAATCAGTCAAATCATTTTCCAAAATAATTTCAACAAGAGAGTGCTGGTAAGTGAGAAATATTTGACAGTGAGTTATGAATTTCTGTATGCTTTGGTTTCTGCTGACCTGGATGCCTTTTATTAAACATTATGATGTTAGTAGATGCAACACTGGATATTTTATATGAGAGTGATAAAAATCGAATTTGCATTTTTACCAAATGTAAGTATCAAAAAATAATATATTCTGTCATTGAAAACCAAAGCATAAAGACAAAAACATAATACACATAGAATAAATTAGCTAACTGCACCAAATAAAAGAGAAAAATGGTTAACTGTCCTATGTTTTACTATAGCTCAGTTATTCTATAAAAAGAGAACTTAGTAGAAGAAAAACTAACCTGTAATAACTATGAAGTGTGGTCACCAAAGGGAGTTCCTAATTGACAGGATTACCCTAACGTAGGTAACTACTATACCCAGTAATTATTTTCTTATCAGTATATAATATACTACACATTTAGAAGAATCCAAAAATAGATATTTAATAAATTATTCTCACTTAAGACCATGAGTAAAGAGAAGCAACAAACAAAGCCATGGAATCCAATACAGATACTGCACCTTTTTTGGTTAAGTATTTCAAATCATCTTTTTTTACAAAATGGCTTCCACTGCTACACTGGAACAGGCAAATATGAATTGAAAAACCTCTCTGGAACTAAAATAAAAATTACACAATCTAACATTTAAGACTAATATGTTTTTTCTACATCAAATAACACAGCAATTTTTTAAAAAAGTGATCTATTTCAAAAAGCATCCTCAGTTTGCTCTTTGGAAATTTGTGAATGGAATTCAGTACACAGAAGCTGGTATAAATTAGATTGTATAGGTCCCAAGCATGAAAAGACATAGTTTGAAAATTCAGGACTGTATAGATTCCAAGCATGAAAAGCTATAGTCGGAAAATTCAGGACTTACCTGAAGGAAACTTGGAATAAATACCCTTAGTGAACAACCAATGATAAATATAAATTATTAGCATTTGACACACATAAGATTTTTTAAAAATATAACTCATTGATTAAGTTTTTAAAAAATGTATTCTTTAAAAACAAGATAGGTACAAAATACTCAAAATTATTTTCCTTTTGGCCAAGAATGTATTTAGGCTAAGTTTGCATTGCTTACTGGCATTCCCAAGACAGAAATTCCAATTAGTAAAACGTTCCAAGAAAGACACAAAATACAAGAAATATACTACAATGCAGTATTTGAAGAGGTGAAACAGTCCTCCTACTTAATATTTCAATGAGAGGAGATTCAATTAATAACTTTATTATACCATGCCTGTGGCTTCATTATGTGTAATAATTCTAAAATTTCCCTTTTGTTGTGATTGGATGAACCGCACCCTATATGGCAGATACGGCATAAGCAAAATCACAAAGGTGTCCCCTAAATTTGTGTCAGTTTTCCATCACAGCACCAAAATAGAAGAAATATATGCAAATTAATGTATTTTATAGTATCCATTATTCGATTTTAATATACAAACAGATTCTATACTGACTCAGATCCAGTATCCTCCTTACCATGGCAAGACAATGGTAGGGTTTAACATCATGTTTGAAGAAGAATGTTAAATCTGAAAATATTCTTAACAAATTATATGGTTGAAAATCAAAAGACCAGCATTTATTATTTAAAGGTTATAATGAGGCTGATGGCAAAAGTACAATACACGATGATTTAATTGGAATCACCTGACTATTCTGGTACCATGGCTACTACAATGACTACCTTTTTAGTTAGCAGACCACCACAAAGCAAACAAAATATTTTTCCAGTACATGTATATGATTAACAAAAAACCTGTGCTGGGCATATTCATATTGTGCCAGTTATTCTCTGAAAGTAAAAGACAAACCAAGGTCAGATGAAAAATAATCAGTAATTCCTATTCTTTGCCTTATGGCCTCCCGCCCTTCACTCAAACAATTAACATCTTACTTAATTAGTAGTATTTTTATGCTTAGGTAATTATAAGATTGTTTAAAGATATTTCAGAAGATTTATTTTGTTGTTTGAAAATTATATTATTTTAGGAGGAAGAATAACTAGGGGAAGAAGCTTATTTGTGGTGTGGCTAGTATGGTTAGATTTCAATGGGAAAAGAGGTATGAGAGGTATGTAGACCTAGCATATTACATGGTTTTATTAGAAAAGAAAATTATCTTTTTATTATTATCAATTTCTTCAAATTTTCCTTAATAAAATTTTACAGCACTCTCAAGAGGATACACTAAAGGCCCTGGGTTATACATACCCTAAAGAATGTATTGTACTACAAAGATACATACCCAATAAGATTTTTTTTGTCTGAAATTTATAAAGATAATTTTCCATGCTGACAGTGCACATTTCATCCATAAGTTTGAAGAGTCAAATGCTACCACAGCTGGGGGTTATTCTGCCAAATGGCTTCCAACAGGGACTACAGAGATGGAGGCTAGGAGGCATGTGTATGTGCATGCAGGAAAAAGCAACAGACCTGATGGGAAATAGCCCTTCTCTGGAGTCATTTTTATCAATTATTATCTGAGTGATCTAATCAAATATAGAGTCTCAAGAAAAATAGCAACATTAGGAAGGAAAAGCAAATATTAAAACAGCTGCCTGATTACCTACAGAGATTAAAACAAAAAGCAAGGAGTGAGGCTGATATATTTCTTAGGGATTTTCTAAGGCTGTGGGGAGGGGTAAGGGGCAGATACCTTAAAAAAACATCATGAAAGGAACTGAGACAAGATTATAAAAAAGGGGCCAAGTTATAGCGCGCCATGGGATTTTTAATCTGGCTACCTGTGGTTTCTGTACTTAAAGCCTTATTCATCCCCCAAACGGGGGGTGGGAGTGGAGAAAACAAAAAAAATCACATTTATATGTCAGTTTTGCAAATGATCAAACAGCGTGCATCAATAAGAATAATAAGAAAACATTAAGCGCTGATGACTTTTAAAATTAGATACCCGTTCATCAAATATTATTGATAATTACCTGTGCATCTCGTTTCTTGAACTCTTGAATTTGATTTTCGTGCTCCATATTGGCAGCGCGAAGCTGTTTCTCCAGGTTTTCAATTTCCCGTTCATGGTCTCGGACTAGGCTATCCTTCTCTGCGTTATGCTGCTGTAATAGGTGCGTCTTCTCCTGTTCATGCTCCAGCTTCAGCTCTACTATCTGATTGGACAATGAGGAGGACAGTTCATCAACAGAACATCCTTGTCGTCATGACAACTCATGTACAGCTTAATTTTTCTCTAATTTGTCCAAGTTAAAATTTTTATTTTTGCGTCATTATTACCTCACCCTTGAAATACCTTCATTTGGTGGGGAGATTTTATTCACACCTCCTAATATTCTAAACGCTTCGTCATATTCAGAAAATCCTTTTGCAATCTGTTGACACAAATGTCTGAACATTGAAAAAAAATATGTTGAATGCTAGGTATTTCCTCGCCAGGAATTTGGGTATTACTGGTCAGCAATGGTTGTAAATGGTTAATAGTCAGTACGCTTTGCTTTTTTGCTTAAATACACACATGTAAAAAGCAGCAATCAGATCGGTCAGTTTTCTTTATGATTTTCAAATAAAAGATCTGAGCTAAATATGCATCTGGATTATTGTATATACAGTTGTCTTTTTAAAAATAAAACGATAAATTTCAAAGCTCTATTATCTCGTTGTCAGCTACGGTATACCAACATAAACAGATGTATGTCTTCCAGAAGAGCACCTGCTGTGCTGCAAGCTTGCATCATGATTTCATAAAAAGCATTCTATTCTCAGGATCCTTTCCCAGTCCACTCCACACTGGAGACTGTGACCTTGGCCAGTCTTAGCCTCTCCCAGCTAGACTGAATGGCAGCCCGAGACCAAGGGCCTGGATGCCGCAGCTTTGATACTAATCCTCCCAGACTGTGCACA
Organism: Dolichotis patagonum; assembly: GCA_004027295.1. Lineage (NCBI taxonomy): Eukaryota > Metazoa > Chordata > Mammalia > Rodentia > Caviidae > Dolichotis > Dolichotis patagonum. The sequence continues at coordinate 51,364 of PVJX010006335.1, forward strand.
ATGGCACCCTACCTGGCCTGCAAACTATAGCCAGCCAGGCTGTCTTTGAAGCAGGTGATGAATAGGGGACTGCAGGAAGCCAGCTTCCCCAGTGAACTCCAGGCCACACAGCTGTTAGAACAGTCACTTGGATTTTTCTTCAGTTTTGGTGGATTTCAGGGGGAAAACTGCTGTTATCTAGAATATGTTGTGTTATTTTCAGCGTGAGAATCCATCTTCAAAAAAGCTAACAGTAGGAGCCTGCTCCAAATCGATCTTGTTTCGTGCAGTGAATCACCAGACCACCTTATCTTAAAGCTATAGCATTCATTTATCCACGCATGCACACTGCACTAAACTTCAGGAGTTATTTTTCTTTGAAATTTGAAATTCTCAATCCCTAAGTGCAAACCAAGAATGAAAACACAAATTAAAATTGCTTTAAAGGTCTTCAAAATGTTTTCTTATTGTGACATTTCATAGAGAATTGGAAAATCAACACATTTCAAGCCATTCATAAATTTATCATGTATTTAGAAGAAAGTAAACTATCTCTTGAACTTACATAGCTAATGAACACAATAATGTACAAATAATATGGAAAATTTTTAAATTTTCATTTAAGACCAAAAATATATTTTAAATAATTTATTTAAAATTTAGGGGGTTCCTCATATTTTTCTGTCACTGGCAAAATGTGGGAAAAATTAGTACCAAATGTTTTTCTTAATATATACTAAAGTTTTCTTTGATTGTTTAAAATAAATGTGCATGTTTTATTTTGTGATTCACATGAGTACAATGTTTAATCCAAGAAAGAAATTAAAATGCTATTGTTATTACAGCATTTTTTTCAGGTAGCCAACTATACAACTTATTGAATTGGAATATTTTTAGTTCTTAGACACATTATTATTTCTATTCATTGTTATACTTCATGCATCATTATAATAAAAATTTTATACTTTAGTCAAAATCATTTATGTATGTAACATACTGAAAAAAAGGAAGAGGTAGAAAGCTCCACTAGAATAATTAGTATGACTTAAAATTGATAGTAAAACATTTTACAAGTAACCAAATGACCTTTACCTAGAAGGGAAGAATTAGAGAATTAGCTCCCCTCCCCCAAATAGAGCACATGATTCTAATGAGATGTGAAATCATTAGTTACGGTGCTTAGTTTTAGGATGTAGTAATAACACACTTCCATAGTACCTTTCAAATCTAAGTAATTGCAAGTGTTCTTATAAATTGATCTGACATCTTACCCTTGATCACATTTGTTTACCCATTAAAAAGTTAGCAAAAAAAAAGAAAAAGAAACAGTGATAATGGAATTTGAGCTCTAAAGATAGATATTTGTAAATTATTGTTGGTTGTTATTTTTCCAGCGTCTGTTATTCAGTAATCCCACTTAATAAATTTCAGAATAAATCTCTGAAGCCTTTTCAAGTTAAACAGCTGAGGGTTACTTGCTTAGACCAACATTTCTAACTTCTAGATGTTATAGACCCTTTCTGGTCTTAGGCTAGACTTCCGTGCCCTCAGCATCTTTTGGCAGGGGTGTCATCTCTAGATAAATAGTAAGTAGCGTGCACAGGAAAAGTCTGCACATTCCAGAAATATCCTGATTGATAGTACTCATAGACCATCACGAGCTTGTGTTACAAATCAATGTTTTATTGATCCTTGGGCCCTTCTACATAAGCAGATGTTACAAGAGTCATTCAAACTTTCCAGTTTGGTTCTTCACAGGAACATCTCAAGAGTGAACATAAAGTGGCATCTCTTCTTTATTTTGATTTCTTTGCCCTAGATACTTTGATCACAATAATGTTGACTTAGATTGTATAATTAATGTTGATCAAGATAGTAAATTGTAGAAAGTATAAACATATAAAAACACACAACATCCACAAGAATAAATGTTGAATAGGTTGACCAACTTCTAAATTGAGTAGGGTCTACATCATACACAAAGAGGAACAGGATGTACTACCACAAAGACTAGCTAAAGAGATACTTGTAATACACAAGAACCAAAATCCCCTAATCCAAAAGCACTGAGCCATGAGCTAGGTAATAACACTGGGTATGTGCCCACTCTCCACAAATTAAATGTCTTCCAGGGACAATGGAGACAAATAGCATTCATATGCAAGTTCCTGATAATCATTTGATACAGACTTTATGGCTTAGTGGGCCAGGTACGGTGGCACATGCCTGTAATCCCAGAACTCAAGAAGCTAAGGCAGGATGACCCCTGCGAATTTGAGGTTAGCCTGGCCTATAAAGTGAGTTTGAGGTTAGCTTGAACTACATAGAGAGACCCTGCACCTCCCCCTCAAAAAAAATTCATGGGTTAGAAGACAAAACAGTTTTATTGTTTAGAAACCTCTGGGGTGATCAATATGAAATTGCCTAGAAACCCCTAGGGTGATCCACATGAAACTGCCTTTTTTATTTTCCTATGTCAAAATGAGATAATAAGAGTCTTACTCTACCCACTGTGCTACTCCCTAGCACATTCTGAACTGACGTTCAACAGTGAAGTTTTGAAGTTCTGAAGTCCCTAAAAGTATACCTCTCCATTATAGACTAACTCAACTTTTAGTCTGATGATGATGATGTCTTCATTCCAACTAAGGTTTCATAAAAGTTCCCAAGGGCCAGAGCAAATGTCTTCGTCCTAAGAAGGACCAAGACAAAGCTGACCGATTTTGGAGTCTTTGGGTATCCTGAAATCAATAATTTGAATTTTCAACAGTGCTAGCAAATATGGCTTGAATAGTATTGCTTCTCAGTATGTAACACATGGAAAACTAACACATCCTTTTAATTCACTTCAATGCCAACAACTCTTGAATGAGAAACATAAATTATAGATGTAACAGAATGTACCATGAGACACTGAAAAAGAAGAATTATGGTATAAAATACAGAGAACCTTGAACTGCAAATACCTTATCCTGTGAGTGTTCAGCAACATGCGCAAATGTTTCTAGAAAATTTTAACATGATAAATGAGTAATGTCTTCTAATACAAGTAGTCCATGATGCCAAATATCACATAATCACAACCAAGCCAATGATTCTTCTCAGTCTCCCTCACAGCAGGATTGTGGATGATGGTCTCCCAGCAGCAAGAGATTCTAGAGGAGATCATGTCTACAGAGGAGGAGGAGGAGAAAAAGGTGGAGGAATCCCTGACTTCAGGAGATTAGGGAGATGTGTAAAATGTGGAAAACTGCAAATTGTGTAGAAAACCACTACCTCAACAAGGCTGTAGATAAGTGAGTAATAAATCTGTTTAACAACAATGCAATGCCACATTTCCATAAAATCCTCACAAGAAGGCAAAAGCAAGTATCATTGGATAGGTTCCTTCTTAAAGTTGCATGAAAAAAAAGACTCCAATAAACCAGTAGATAGTAAAGATTTTGTTAGTGACAGTGAAGATTATCCTACATAATAACACTCTTTTCTTGTCTCCCTCACATCAGCAGCAAAGGTTTTCAAAGGCAAATACAGGTTAATTTGTTTACTTTTCTTTATATTTTGTATTTTCTTTAAGATTTTGTATTATATTACATTATTATGGTAATTTTTATGTGAATATTTTGGGGTTGTGGAACAAAGATGAGTTTCGATTATTTACAATGGGGAAATCCACTTTGATATACAAGTGCTTTGGATTACAAGCACATATCTGGACCAAATTATGGTCACAAACCAATGTTTTACTGAACTAACTAAAATAACCTCAAAAATAACCAAACAGAATCCATGTTCTACACACCTTGGTGAAAAATGGCTAAAGCTTTAGGAAGTTGGAAGAGAACCCTTTCCTATTCTCCAGTGAAGAAGAGGGAAAGAGAGGGAGTCCAAAGTTGGGAGTCCATAAGATAGATCTGTCCTAAACTTCAATGATAAATGAATAAAATATGAAAGCTAAGAGTCTGGAGAGATACAGAGTCCACCTAGTACAAGATTACTCTTAAGCCAGAAACTTTCCTTATAATACCATAATAATTGATAATTCAGCTGCCGCTGAAATGATTTTACCATTAGGAGGAAAACTATATTCTCAGGCAAACAATGCTTTATACTGAACATACTTGGCAGTGGTATTTCTAGGTAAAGGTAACAGGGGAAACTGAAAATTGTGAAAAAGGACCAAAAATGTTAGCAAAACAAGAGAATATTAATTGAAGCAAACATAGGAAAGAGGAACATTATCTTGACCAAATATTTCAGTTTAGAAGAAAAGAAGCTCCTAACGTCATTTGGTGGTACATCCCATTTTTCCCCATCCTCAGCTGTAGCCCTGATGACTTGAAAGAATGTTGAAGAATATTTTACCCTAACTTTATTTATTTATTTTATTTTTTTTAAAGAGAATAAAACAAAAGAGGGCAGAACAAAGCAGATCAGAACAGAACAACATAAGCAACACAGCACTTTACAATAAGACAACTGGACATTAACAGTAGCTGTCAAAATATCTCCTTCTCTGCTATAGTTGAGCATAGCTTCAAATATAATAATATCAAACATAACAAAATAGTATAAAACCATTCAAAAGAATGAAAGAATTACAGGACATTCTGAACCGAGTAACAGAGAATGATCAATGGCTACTATAATATCTCATTTTCAATAAAAAATTTTATTTACACTATCACATATATTAAAATCCCAATAAGACACAACATGATAGAACCGATAGTAATAGTAGAGTAGAAGCATGGTAGGACTTCAAAGGCAGATGATATTAAATCAGCAATGGCTACCATAAAGTTTGGTTTCTCCAAAACAACTGTTCATACCGTCACGCGTAATAAAGTCAAATAAAACAGATTAAAACCATTCCAACCAATGAATGAAAACACTGAAAGGCTTCAAAGCTATGAGATGGGGACTCATGATTACCATAAAATCTTATATACTCTTACCAACTCTCATACTAGGGAGACTATATGGTATTTAGAAATGTGAGTTTGGTTTATTTCTCTTATGAGTATGGTCTCAAGTTGTGTCCATTTATTTATAAATATCTCAATGTGATCATTCTTTATAGCTGAGTAGTACTCCAATGTATAGAAATGCCACAACTTTTTTATCCATTCCTCAGTTGATGGGCACTTAGGTTGTTTCCAAGATCTTGCTATTACAAATTGTGCTGCTATAAACATGGGTGTACCTATATCACTGTGGTATGATGTTTTCAGTTCTTCTGGGAATATTCCTAGAAGTGGAATAGCTGGGTCAAAAGAGACTTCCAATCCCAGCTTTTTGAGGAATCTCCAGACTGACCTCCACAGTGGTTGCACCATTATACACTCCCACCAACAGTGCTGAACAGTTCCTTTTTCCCCACAACCTCTCCAGCATTTGTTGTTGGTAGTTTTTTTTTTTTTTATCCTGGCCATTCTTTCTGGAGTGAGATGGAATCTCAGTGTGGTTTTAATTTGCATTTCTCTCATGACTAATGATGATAAACATTTTTTCATGTATTTATTTGCCATTTGTATTTCTTCATCTGAGAACTGTGTATTCATTTCAGATGCCCATTTTTGGATTGGGTCTTTGAATTTTGAGGGTCTGACTTTTTTTAATTCTTTATAAGTTCTAGACAGAAGTCCTTTGTCTGAGGGCCAGTCCATTAAAATTTTTTCCCAATTTGTGGGTTTTCTTTTCACTCTGCTGGAAATCTCTTTCGACATGCAGAAGCTCTTTATTAGGATCTGGTCCCAGTTATCCTAACTTTAGAGAAATGGGCTAACAATGCATTATTAACATTTTCCTTAGGTCTGGGGATACAGTTCAGTGGCAAAAGTGCCTGCTTGGCTAAGCATAAAGTCCTGAGTTCAAGTCTTGGTACCAAAAAAAAAAAAAACTTAACATTTTCCTCTTCTGTCTAGATGAGGGAAGCAAGATTGATTATATGGAATAAAAAATGGCTCCTGGGAGAGAGAAATGAAAGTGTGAAACTGAAAAACAGGCTGATTTTCTCTGATAGAACATAGACCTTAGAGCACCCATCAGAAAAATATGTGTAGCAAATACTGCCATAGGACATTAACAAGTTGTTAAAAGATATAACACATCTTTTAACTATCAGTTTAATTAACAAAAGTTTTCTCAGAACTCCAACTAAACTGTGCCTCTCCATCCCTATCATAATCTGAAACTACTGAGAAGTAAACACAATAAAATATTTATGTCCTAAAGACAACCAGAAAATAAAAGCACAAAAAGCAGTTAAAGACAATCTGTGCATTTTATATCAGCACAAACACTTGGATGATGGTGCTTATTTACTGAGGCCAAGAAAGATGAACAGAAACCAAATTCAAACATTTATAAAAATATCATATTAAGGTAAAATGAACTTAGCAAAAAAGAAGAAAAATAATAGATAAAATCCATTGTTCAAGAGGTAGAAAATATACATCATAAAAACGGTAAACAATGAGCAGTATAGCATTCAATAAGAAAATCAGTGCAATGAAGAATTCAAAGATAAAAGATAAACCAACACAACTAACCAAAACAATCACATCATAAAATTGATCCTAAATTAAAAATAATAATGATTTATATAAACATGGCTGACATCACCAATGTAGACAAAACGCTTGAAAAAAATTATAGTCAGACCCAATGACGAGACAAAAAGAACACAGTAGAAAACATAGAAGAAAATCTATGTATACACAGATACCAGAAATCTTCAGTGAAAAGAGTGAAAAACAGAATGCGTATATACAAAAGACACACTGAATACCCAGAACAATTAGTTGCAATTAAGAGAAAGAATGGTTCAAGAGAATTAAAAAAGTTCAAACATGGAAAAACTCAAAAGACTCAAACTATTCTTGAGTCTTTTTTGAGTAATTGAGCATAAAATTCAACTAACAGATGACTATAGAAGTTTTATTCTCTTTAAAATAAAAACAAAAAATGTTTTTCTAAACTTCAGAAATCTTTGTTTCTATTTCTTCAACTAACTTCAAAGAAAATTAAATTTATATTTTAATAAAAATGGCAAATGTAGCACAGTCCTATTTTTAAAACATGTTTTCTCTGTATTTACATATCCTTTTATATATTAATCTCATAGAATTTTGGTAATGATAGTCACTTAAGATTAACAGTAATCATTTCTGGAAGGTACAATTTGGGTAGAATGCTTACTTTCTTCTTTGTATACAGATAGTTACCATATCAAACAGCAATTCCGTGGAGGAATATTTACTAGTGTTGCTATGGGCCTTTAACAAGGAATTCGGTCTCCCTTCAGACGAATAAGCCCTAGGTCTGTGAATTGATTTAGATCTGGAAACTTGGTGAAAGACCATGATTTTCCCACTGAAGTACGAAGCTATCTAAAGAACAATCAACAACTCTGGACTTTTTCTTGATGTTGTAGCACCCCAAGTAGTATTCTCATTGACTCTTTATCTACCTTATCTGTTAGAACACCATTAATATTCATTATCACCTTAATATTCATTATCACCATAAATCCCTTCAGGGCAAGTCACCATTGTTGCCAGTCTGCTGCCATGATAGCAGTCATTTCTGCCTTTTTCCACTGCGCGTCCATGTAGTGTCTGCTCCTTTGGGACTCCCTAACCTGTTCAAAGTAGGCAGTCCAGCTCCACAGCAGCATCTTCTACTTCTGGCCCTGGAATACTGAGGAGGCAACCATGGAGCTGCTCAGAGGCCTCTGGATCCCCAGCCCCTAGTGTGCCCTTCAGCATTCTAATAAAGTAATATCTTCTAGTGCTTCCTGTGGGGTGAATTCTGTGGTTTAAAGTAACAAGACCACTTTCATATTCTCATTTTCCTGTTATTTTCGACTTCCTTGGTACTATATCAAGGCAGGTTTGTATTGCTACTTCAGAATAATATAAGTATAGTGGCAGTGAAGATTACTTTGAAAAGTCACAAACTACTATAAATGTGCTACAATTTTTAAAAAGATTGGTTAAGGACAGTTCAAATACTTTGAATTCTATCAAAATTTATAATGTATCAGACTAAGAGTTCAAGAGACACTAGACCTTAAAATACTAACCATTTAAAAACAGAGATTTTTCCATAGGTCTTACCAGATAACTTTTCAATATTATCCCACATTCTAATCAAGGGTTTACTGCAGAAAGCTTTTGTTTCTTGGTTGTGAAGTTTGTAATATTATATAATTAAGACGTAGGGTATTAAGATCCACATTAAGAAACAGGAACAGTAGGCACCAATATTTTCCATTTAATGAGACCAAGACCTAATATTATCCGGTATGCATCTGAGCAATTTACATTCATAAAATAGCACACCTGAAATATCAAAATAAGTTATAAACCCTAGAGTTCCAGAAATTCAGCTGCACTAGGACAATGTCTACTGTAAAGTTAGGATGGTTTCATGAGACTGATCTTACACTGTTACAAAAAGATTTTGGAATCTTTTTTAAAAATTTCAGTTATGTGATATACAGTAAAATATGCTATTGGATATCAATTAAATGAGAAATAAAGACCATGTCCCTTAAAGATAAACCAGCATATCTACAACCTGTTCTGGGTCTTTGGAGTCATTATAAAAGTACATGTACCACAGAATATGTTAAAATATGGTCTGATTTTTTTGACCAACATCTTAATAGAAACAGGCACAAAAAATAGTAGAAAGCAGCTGGTGTAACAGGAGCAGAAGTAGAATATGTCATCTGTAAGTGGTTGTATGGTTCAGGAGTCAGTGTTTGATACAAGAAAAAGAGCCATGAGATCTGTCAATCAACAGGTCAGGTAAGCCACGTAAGTTCTATTTATTTAAAAGTTTAATATTGCTGTGATAACTGCTACTAGAAATGATACAAGTGCCTACCAACAGACACTACTTCTTTTCTTTTTCTCACTAATCAACCAGCAATCAATGGGGACAAATCCTGCAGAAGCTCCTGAAGCTCAGGATACACGGGGAACTACAGGCTGAAAGCAGTACACTGATTACCAAGCTGACAAGCAAAACAAGTACTGGAAGTAAATACTACCATCTGTGGGCATCTTTCCCATTCAACACTTTAAATATTCATGAGACACCTGCAGGTAACGAGTGACAATAATTTCCCTGAGCTTTTAAAGCGTTCCTAAAAATTAGCTATTATGTTCTCTTTTTATCTGCCAATTCTCAGGAAAAATTCTGAAAGGACTCAGATTGTCAAATGCATTATCTTTTTGTCAAGACTTTAAAAATGGTCAACTGAAGTCATAAATTTAAAAACTTAAGAATTCACCTTTATAAATCAAGTTCACATTTCTAGGAAAAATACCTTACCTGTATTTTATTTAATGCCTCTTCCTTTAAAATGTTCAGTTGTAGATAAAATATGCATTTGCCTTAACCCTGTATATCACTGCTTTTCAATGAATATGAAATATAACAATCATCTCAATTTTCCAGCTAGTATGGAATTTAGAAAGATGAACAGGTCAACCAGCTCACAAACTCCTCCCTCACCTATCACAGCAGTAGTTAAATAATTTTACTCATTATTTTGAATGGAGCAATGTGGCATCTAGGAACAATCAAAAAATAAAATCACAAGTAATTAGAACAGAGCTTCTTAGTCTTCCTCAGCACCAAATTCACTTGTCTACCTGCATAGGCCCTGCCTTTCATCTTGCTCAAATGGCTGGCTGGTTTTGCTGGTAGCTGACAAGTCCTTACCCCAGAGCAGTGGATTCCCATCCCCTCTTGCCAAATGAAGCAAGTTGCTCTCAGCATCATCACTCTCAGGACCCTATAAATCAGCTTTATCAATATTTTCTGTTCCTTTGGATCATTCTCAGTAACAATCATGTGTTTTCTGTACTGATTTAAAAAATCCTTCCCTTGACCCAACCTATCCCTCCATTCTCTAAGACCCCATTCTCTGCTCCTCTTTCATTTAAAATTTCCTGCAAAGTTTTGTTCACATCCCAGTCTCTCTCCATCCATATCAGGCGTGCTCTCATTCCCACATTCTACTGAAAGTGGTCTTGTGGGGGTGGCTAAAGACCTTCTTGCCAAATCCAATAGTAAGATCTCAGTCCCTGCCTAACTTCCTTTTCTGGCAATGCCTGAAACAAATGGTTACTCACTTCCTCTTTCCTGAAAATACCTACTGTATGTGGCTCACGCTTAGTTTTTCTAAAGGCTCCTTCTCAATCTCTTTTATTGCTTCCTCTTTCTCTTTCCCATCTCTAATTGTTAGTGTGCCCATGGGCTCACTACTGGGACTTCCTGTCTTGGCTATTCATGTCTCAGTGTCTGTCACCACCACTCCTCTGACTGCTTATCTGTAAAACTTCTAAGTCACATCTGAGCTCCTTTTTGGCCTCTCATTCTCTTTCACATCCACTGACAAGTCCTGATGCAGAATATATCCCAATCCGACTACCTGCAATCATTCCACAGCTTCTAGTTCAGGCCTAGTCCCAGCCATGTCTCCAAATGAGCGTCCCTGATTTCTTTCCTACTTCCACTATAATCAATGCTTCATACAGCAGCCAGAGAGGTCTACTGAGACACAACCAGGTCTTGCTAAAATGTTCCCCTGGGTTCCTCTCATACTGGGAATGAAGCCAAGTTTGACACAAAAGTCAGTACCCCTTCTGCCCTTGTTTTGACCTCCACAGCTCTCACTCTCTCACTAGCTCCCTCTCCTCTTTCCCCAATACCTGTGTCCTTGCTCTCTCCTCTGCCTGGAATCCTTTACCTCACCTCAGGTTTTTGTATGTTTTCCCCCTTCACTTCTGTTAGATCTGTATTAAAACACCACACTTTGGTAGAGCCTCCAACTGACAACTTAGCTAAAATAACATCATATATAAAATAACTACGTAAAACTGACCAGTGTATTAGCCTGCTGTATTTTTTCTCCATAGCAATTATCATATTCCATTAGCTTAGATTTTGATAGAAAGCCATTTACTATCATATTCTAAGCACCTGGAACAATGTTTAGCACAGAGAAGTTGCTATAAACACATGCAAATAAAGAAGGCATTATTTCCACTTCTATATTTTAATGTATCTAGGCAATGGGAATAATGAGTTACCCATACTTCTATCCTGGAAAAAAAATAAATGAAATGTCTCTAAAACTAAACACTTCCTACTGCAGTTCCAGAAAAAAAGCTGCCTTCATCTTTGCCTCAATAATTCCCACTCTAGATGAAAAAAAATTCTTGGGAAGAAAAAGCCTTGCTTCACTGTCTTGAACTAAGCACCAGTGCCTGTTCTATGACTGCAGGCTCCAAACCCCAGGCTTGGACCCATGACCTCCAATGCTGTAGCTTCAGTGCCTAGCGCTCTAATTCTGGCAACCTAAAAGGAAGGGAATACTTAGCTTATCACCCGTAGGACCAATGTATGACTTGTAGCTATAGCTGAACCCATGAGTTAGGTGGTTATTAAAAGAAATAATTTGACAACATAATTAGGTTAGGGATTATATTTGTCTTGATCACCACTGAGGACCAGCATGCCTGATGTGCAGCTGAGGGTCTCTAAAATTATTTAATATAAATTAAAAAAGGAAATCCAAGCAAACAAAGACTTTTAACAAGAGCATGATAAGGTAAGCAAGAAAAGCAAGATAGAATAAAAACAACATACTATACATTAATAAACTATACATGCATAGAGATCAATAAATATGAAAATCCATTTTGAAGAGATTTTATGGAGACTCACAAATTCACAGTCATTAATCACACCTGGGGCATCCGTACTGGAGAGAAACAGTTCTTCAAAGTTTTTCTGGTCAGATCAGTCTTGCCACCACCAAAATAACTACCAACAATTTTCACTTCACAGTTCTCTAGTCCCTGAATTTCCTTAGCCACAGGAGATGAGCTTGCCTCTTATCTCACATAGAAAAGACTCTAGTAATAGGGGAGTCCTCGGGGTCTCTGGCAGTTATGTGAACTTTCTCTTCTGTACATCTGTCCTGCCATAATCTTCTCATCTCCCTGACACCCCAGCCAGTACCTCCACTTGTGATGAGGGTCCTCTCTATATATCTCCATCTTCTTGAGACACCATGCAAGGGAACCCTGTCTCTTCTCTCTCATTTTCTCCTGTCTCCTATGCCACTGTACCCAACAATCTTTCCTTTTTAAATAGGGCTGTTATTAAAAAGAGCTCTTATTAAATAGAGCCCTATTTAAAAAGGAAAGGATTGTGAATCAAATGCTGTTTGCCTTTTACATATCCCAACTGGTCTTAACTTAAAATTTCTCACTTGCTTATCTTGCATAATTGCTATTTTGTCTCTGCCATGCTTTTGTTACCACAATATTTTGTTTCAAATAATGGTAGCTTAAGTGTTTTTTATAGTCACTGAGAGTAAGCATTATTTTTTTCTGGAGAATTTGACCACTTGTTTATCTGCTGAAATACACTTCTCTTTAAAGGCTCTGCAGTGAAAAGAAAAGATACGAAGTGTAAGATTAAAGAATGATATGACGGGATTGCCAGAAAAAATTTTCCATGGTTCAGGAAATTCTAGCATGCCTGGTTAGTTGTTTGTTTCCAACATGAATGAGGTTTGTGAAAAGACAATTAGAATTGTCTTTTTGTTCCAATTGGCTATTCAGGAAAGAAACAGGAAATCTTGATGAAAGCCTGGGTTTTACAGGATGTTTGTGTGAGTATTTATCCCATGTGTTTGATGTTTTTCTTTCCACATCTGCATGCTGTATGCCTACATTCTGGCTAAGATATTCCAAAATACCACTTTGATTTTTTCACGTCATTACACTTCCTGGTACAATGCTTTCTAAATGGGAGGGACTCAAAAATTGAACTCGAAGAAGAAACTGAGGCCCAGAAGTCATTCCTTTCCTCTGAAAGTCGATTCCCTCATTATAAAATGTGAGGAGTAAACTGAATAAGTACTTTTAAAACTTGATACTACAGTACACCCAGCAGTAGTGAAAATGAATAGCACCCCAGGGACCCAAGGGCCTACCCCAACACAGCCTCTGCAAGCTGAAAGTTTCTTTAAAATGTCTATTTTCTCTTTAAAATTCATGAGAGCCTAGCATTTTACAAAACAGGAAAGTCTACGTTTGTTTGAATACAAATGTTACCTCAGTATTCAAACTACTTGCTGTCTCACAAAGCAGTCAAGTGAATGCAACCCTCGGGAAATAGGTATATAGCCTCATACACACCCAGTTTGCTCACTTTCCCAAGGTTGTCTTAACCCTGAGAGAGAAGTAAGGACCTTCGTGATCAAAATTCCTCCCTGGTGCAAATGCTGTACTCACGTTTACAATTGTATCTTGTATATGAGGTAAGGTATAATAGAAAAACTGTCACACTTGCATTTGAATGGCAACCAACAAAACAGGCAGAAGCCCACATGTGAAGAAATTCAGTTAATCGGGCGTTTAAGGAAAGGATCAGTGGTAGAATCAGGGAAACTCTCTCTCTACAAGGGAGGAGCTAAGAATCCAACCCAGCCAATGAGCAGTTGAAGAACCCTGGTTTTGGAAGAGGCCTTAGAGATATGACAGACATCCTGAACAAGCAGAATCTATCCACAACACTCTTGACAGGTACTTGAACATCCTCACATTAGGACACTTACTTTTTCACAAGACAAATAGTTCTTTAAAAAAAAAAATTTGAAATAGTTCTAAGTATTCCTCACAGTGCCATACATGCACTTTTACCCCAGGATTCCATGGGAGTATGTTGAGTACAGACTAAACAGCATGGCTCAGGAGCTGATATCCCCACTTAGGGCAAGTGCTGGATCATAGGCCAGTTACTTCACTGGATGTGCTTCAGTTTCTACAGCTACAAACTGGGAGTGATGAATAGTGGCACCCACCTTACAAAAGTGTTGTGAAGATGAAAAGTGGCTGATCAATGTAATCCATGTACAGCAGTGTTATGACTTGTGTCTAGAGGTCCCTCCAAAGTGTCTCACAGTCATGCACAGGGCTTTTCAGAGTTGGCTGGATCTAGAACATGTGACTCCGGGATTGATTCGTGGTGCAAAGCTAGTATAAATGGTGTGAGTGCTACCCACTCTAGCGTGGGTATCCCAGCTAAAATATAAGGGACAGAAAGAGGCTTGTTATAGCTCTCTTGCTGTCTTCTTCCTGCCATGAACTATTTCTCCTCTGTAATGCCCTTCTGCCATGTTACCCTGCCTCAGTCGGCCAATTATGAACAGAAATCTCTATAAACTCTGAGCTAAATGAATCTTTTCACCCTTAACTTGTGGGTGTTGGGTGTTTTGTCTCAACAAAGAGAAAAGTAACTAAGACAAGAAGTACATGGCCTAGAGTAGGTCCTGAGAACTAAGGGCTATTAAGATTACTGTTATATAGACCAAGTCTCATGCTGGAACGCAGATCTTAAATTTAAAAATTAGAGATATCCAATTCTCATTGATCTACTTCTTTACAATAGCCTCTTCCTTTAAATAGCTGCAGATTTTTCCATATTCTGGAAATTCTCTACTGAACGTATTTGAGCGTGTACAATATAAGTACCAGAAATGACATATTCTTTCAGTGACCTGAGAGGTAAACGAGACGAGGACCATCCTTCTTCTCTTGTCCCATTCACTGTACTATCCCACTCCACTTATCTCTGGGTTTTTCCATCATCCTTTCTCCTCTCCCTCATACTTTTATAGCTGATTTTCCAAACTAAAGCATGGAATTTTATATTCAACCTCCTTAAATATAACCTACTTAATTTCAGGCTGCATTTGAAGCTTCAGAAAATTGCTTTTTTTACTACACCTATTATACCTATTAACTACTCTTCTGAACTCTAAACATCAGGAACCTTCTAAGTCATCACCCTGTGACAGCCAGACACTTAAAAATCTCAATTTAGGTTAACATGAGTCATTTGAAGACGGCATTTTGAACTGACATCCAAGTCATATCTTCCCATATTGCCTTCATATATGATCTTGTCAAATGGCTCAACACAGAACAGAAATACTACATCTACTCTTCAATCTTTATCTACCAGCTTTGATACCCTGTTCAAATAAAGAAATGAAATTAGTCTAATCAGGTTCATTTTTAGTATTCATTCTGACTTGTAGAGGTATTACTGTACACCTATCATTTCTCATAATAAATGTTTACAATAAAAACTTGAAGGATTTAAAGTAGTCAGGTGGTGCACTGTCCTAATTTATCATATTTTCTGCTGAAAACAATGGGAAGTTTATGTATTTTCATATTGCTAAATACTCTCTTATAATATAGCAGCTCACATTGATGCCTTCCCCTTTCCTTAGTGAGTTACATCCTTGGATCTTCATTCTCAGAACTGATTCTCATGAACAGGTCTGTAGACACAGGAAGAATGAAAATGGGTAAAATCCACATGAAGCTGAGATACCGCTGTGTTTCTTTATATTCCCATTATAACCTACATTTTCATCATGTATTTTTTTGTCATGGAGAGAAAATGCAGATAACTGATGCAGTGGTGTATGGCTTTTATTAATAGTATCAGTTCCTTAATGATTCATCAATTACCCTTCTTGTGTTATATATTTTTGACAAAGAAAGTATAAGACCAAAGCAGCAGATTTAAAAAAATCTATCATTCTGAGAAAAATCTTTGAAATTTAACATGTTTCCAAATAAATTTATATGAATGTATCTTTACAACAAAAATGGTATTTTCACAGTGTGAATGAAAGTAAAGATTTATTCATGATTGTGCCATCTAAGAATAATTAACATCAATGTTTGAATATTTCTGTCTAATTTTTGAAGTTAAAGATAACTGAGCCTAACAAGGTAAACATTACAGTATGACTTGGAAGACACTACCAGTCCTTTCTAAAAGGGCTGTCCTAGTTTATAATTTCACTAGAAAAACATATTAATACCAATTTAAGTAACCTTTAGTCAACTGTTCAACTGTAGATGGTGCGTCATTCATAATGCTATTCTGCACTGTTATTCACACCAACACAGAAAGTATTTTTACATGTTTACTTATTTATTTGACTTTTTGCCTGTTTTTTCTTGCCAGGTCATTTACAGAGATATTAATGATTTTATTCTGAATCACGCTACTTATTTATCTTCTAATTATTTATATTTATTATAAATTTACTAATTTAATACAGGTAGTAACTACTTGCCTAAAATATTTGCTACAAATATTATTTCTTAATTTTTACTTAGTAAAATATGTTTCAGTCTTTGGTGGTTTTTCATTATGTCCAACTTTGAAAAAACAGTTATAACAAAACTATCAAAACATAAAACATAAATTGACTTTATTTGTGGTTATCCTGACTTACAGAGTTAAGTATTGAAGTCTGTGGCTACACTTGGTTATACATTTGTCATCTACAAAACTGTCATCAAAGTAAAAAATGCCAGTTTAAAAACTCCCATAAAAAACTCGACAACCTCACTGCTTAACACAGTATTTTCTTATTAGTGTTTGGTTAAAGAGTTTTACATTTTGTTTTTCTCTCTTCTTCATAATTTACTTAGAGGAAGTGAAATTTTTCTTCTTTTCATTAGTGCTTCTAATATTGCTTTTAATCTCAAAATTATGCCAAGAATACCTTGTAACTTCAGCACAAAGTGAGACATATTCCTTGCCCTCCCTTAATATTCTTGTTTGTATAATATTATTACTTCTGTTTCTCACTTACCCCTTCACTCTCCAAACCCAGGCTCCTCCTAAATCATATGATCTTCTGATTTTTAAAGTTATTTTTTCCAAGCAACCTCTTTCAGTATTAAAGTTACAGAAAACATTCTTCATAGCTCCTTAATGTATATTTAAGTATAATTATGTATTATTAAATTAATTGTGCTAGAATAACTTTCAGTTACTACCATGTATTAATCAAAGTTTAACTACTTCATTCTTCCATTACACCATTTTGTTTAAAGAATCTAATAAAATAACTTCATTATACTGGCTTTTAAAGTTAAAAAAATCTGAAGATATCCATATTTTGGCAACTTTGAAGTATTAATGAACACAATAACAATACTATTACTACTATAAAATATTAGACTCCTCTAGCACTTCTGAAAGGTCATGTAACACTGAATGAAAGAGTTAAGCACGGGGTTATGTCTTATAGGATGGGCACCATTCGCCTACAAAGAACAGAGAAGGACTGGCAGATGCTAACTGTGAAGGACCAGTTCACAAGCTTTACCCTTTATAATTATTTTGCCATTATACTATCCCCAAAAAGTAACTCAGGCAGATATTTTTATTGACATTTTAAAATTAAAACAACAACCCTAAGGCTATATATCAGATCAGACTTTCTTCTTACTGAATTCCATTGAGCCACTATTGCTATCAATTAGTAAAGGACAAAAAATTCAGTGATTACAAGTGATTAATTTTTTTAATATACTACCAGCTTAATGAGGCGTCAAAGATAATAATTTAAACATTATTCTTATTTTAAGGGTTAAAAGGTTTAAATACCATCTTTACAAAAATATTCTTAACCTGAATAATTAAGCTAATTAATGTTTTTCCAGATATTGCGTACAAAATTAGATAAGAAAAGCTACTTAAATTATCTGGGAATAAATAGCAAAATATGAAAAAAATTTTTAAAGAATTTAAATTTTTGACTAGATAAAAGGCAAAGCACTGGGGACAAAATTTCTCTACAGCCAGAACCTTTCTCCTTATGCTCTCGCTAACTTGGTCTTTATTGTCATTTTTGTTCCTTAAACACACCCAGCTTACACTCTTCTTGAAATCTTTGAATTTGCTTTTCACTCAGACTGGAATATTATTCCTCTAGAGTCTCATTACTGTTCTTTGCTGGTTTTTAATACTCCCAGCACAAATGCCATAGCTTCCTTGCCCATCTAGCTCATGCTAGTAATCGCCCTCACCCCATACCCAAGCACCCTCCATGTAGCAGTCTAATGCACACACCTGCATTCTTCTTCATAAATCATTCTTGAGAATGACTTCACTTTTCATTCATGGGCTGACTCCCCACCAAAATGTAGGCTCTGTGAGAACAGGAACCTTGTCTCTCCATCACCGTTCGTAGCAGTGTCAGTAACAGTACCTGACACATTGTGGATACCCAACACTGCTTCTTAAATAGATAAGCAAATCAAACTAGCGCTCCTTTAAGATACAGAATGATTAGAGAATGGCGATAAAAGTGTCAATGGGCTGGGGATTCAGCTCAGTGGCATAAGCGCCTGCCTGGTAAGTGTGAGGTCATGAGTTCAATCCCCAGTACCAAAAAAGAAAAATAAATAAATAAATGTGCCAATCAATTCAGATTAACAAACTGTCTGAATAGCCTCCAGTGGAGTGTTAAAACGATGTTTCTGGATTTTATTAAAACAAATATTATTTTAAGTGCTTCAAACACATCCATAATAAAAGTTCCTAGTGACATTTACATTATGCAAAGATTTTGTGATATAGATGTTTAAAAGTGGAATTATATGTGTAGTAAACATTAAATAATATCATTTATCAACAGGAAAGACCAACCTGCTGATCATATCGCTGTTTCACATCCTCTAGCTGCCATAAGAACTCCTTTGACTGTTTCTCACGAAGAGATTTGGATCTTGTTAGATCTGCTTCCACTTTTTCCATCTATAAAATTTTAAAAATAGTTTTAATTTTTTGAACAAAAGTTGTATTCCATATGTTTTCAAAACTTTTCCATTCATTAAAATGTCAGATTTTATATGATTCACCAGTCATAATGATACATTAAATGGCAATAAAATGAAATTTTTATTAATTTAATACATTTTAAAAGTTAACGAAGGAAAATAAAAATGGTATATAATACCACTTCTCAGAAGTATAACACTAATGTCATGAAAATATAACTTTGGAAATTCAAATATTTGTTCAATATGATTTTATTAAGCACTGGATTAATGGTAGAAAACACTTACCAATCATATATCTGATAAGAAGTTTCTATCTAGAAAATATATAGAATACTTACAACTTACAATAAAAGGGTAGTTAACCCAGTTTTTAAATGGTCAAAGGATCAGAATAGATATTACTCCAATGAGGATATACAACTGACCAAAAGCACATGAAAAGATGTTCAGCATCATTGTCGGGAGACAACTGAAAATTTAAACAAGACTGACATAACACTTTACACTCACTAGGATGGCTATAAGCAAAAAACAGGAAATGACAATCCTGTCCTGGTATTGGTGAAGAAGTAGCAAAAGCAGAACTCTCAGTGGTGCTGGTGGGAATGTAAAATGGTATAGACATACTGGAAGACACTGTGGAAATTCCTCAAAAGATCAAACATAGAGGGTAATGTGTGACCTAAGAATGCCATTCCTACGTAAAAAATAAAAAAAAAATTTATATATATAGGATCTATCAACTTCAGGCTTACTAGATAACTGATTTCTTCGCTGGAACTGTTTTTAATGTCTGACTGCCCCAATGTAATACAGCCCTGTGTTCTCTAATGTAGCCCATCACTTAGCACAGGGCCTGTAACACATACAGATTCAATGAATAATAATAAAGACACAATATACTCATTTCAGGATTTGCTAATTGCACAATATTCAACAGTTAGTGACAAATTCTTTATAACATACACAAAATTTAGTAAGTGTTTATCTCATTTTCTCTATTACTCTGTGGCTGATCTTACCAGATATTCTTTTACATGTAACAGGAAAGAGATGTTCTTACAAATAGAAAAGAAAAAGTTCTCCATGTAAGTAACATAATGCTAGTGTCTTTCCTTCAAAGCAGTATAGCATTTCATCTGTCTTTCTATCACTGCATATTTGGATATGACTCAAGAAAATGCTTTTATCTGAGACAACTGTCAGTTAATGTGACATTCCATTACTAAGTAATTTTACTTATACTGCTTCGCTGGTATATTATTTGTTCTGTTTTATTTCTACACAATGCTTTCTCTGAGGTTTCCTTTTGGTAAACACTATTAATTAAAACATGAACGTTAAAGAAAATGAACCATGAAATTATTTCCTTCATAGTTTTCTCATTAGATGTAGAACATCAGATGCATTTATTCAGACATAATTAAAGTTGTAAAAACTACCTTGCAATTCTGAACTCCCTTGGTGCCTGCCTATCTGAAATGCTAGTCGCAATTCTACAACCTGTGCCTGCAACCTCTAAGCAAGATGTTCTTTGTTGGCTGTAATTTCCATCTTATTTGGTGTACTAGCTTTGCAAGTAAATCTTCCTTATCCTAACAACTTGTCCTCAAGTTACTGGCCTTCTTGAGTGATGTGCAATGAATGGTTAAAGCTCAATGAATTTTTTAGAAAATATATGCTTCTTAGAAGAGGTTCAATTCATACTCAAGGAAACAGACTATAAGTGAAGGTATGTAGAAGGCATTCCAAGAAAATGAAAAATAGAATAAACATATTTCTAGAAGACAAAACAGACTTTGAGCCAGAAACTGTAAAAAGAGTCAAGGAAAGTCATTATATAGTGATAAGGAGGTAAGATCATCCAAAGAACATGAAATTTTAAGTATATATGTGCTAATTATCAGAGCACATAAGTATAAGTATTAATAGACTAAATTGAGAGATCAACTGCAGTAAAATAATAGCAGGGTGGTTCAAGATGCCTCTTTCATAGATGGACAATTCATCTTGAAAGAAAATAAGAAAGGAAACACTGAACCTGAATTACACCGTAGACTAAACGGACCAAACAGAACATTCCATGCAACAGCAATAAAATGCACATTCTTCTCAAGTATACATGGAGCATTCTCCAGAATAAGTCACATGTTAGATCATAACTCAAATCTTAACAAATCGAAGAGTACTGAAATCATAAATTTTCTTTTCTGGTTACAATAGAATGAAACTACAAATTTATTAAGAAAAATCTTGGAAAACCCATGAATATGTGGGAATTGAACATATTCCTAAAACAAGCAAGGGGTCAAAGGAGAAACCAAAAGAGACATAAAATATTTTAAGACAAGTGAAATGAAAACAGCATACCAAAAAGCAAAAGTAGTTCTAAAGGGAAATTTATGGTAATAAATGCCTATATCAAATAAAAAGATCTAAAAAAAACCCAGTGTTACACCTCAAGAAATTATAAAACTAAAAAACTAGGCCCAAAGTTAGCAGAATAAAGGAAATAACAAATATGATGCATGACCAAAAAATTAGGTGAATGTTTCATGTTGCTATTAATCTCCCTCAATGTGCTCCATTATCTTTAATCACACTTATCCAACAATGAGTCATAAATAAATAGGAAATCTTAATAAACCAGTAATGAGTAAGAGGATTCAATGAGTAATAAAAAAAGTCTTAAATCAAGGATAAGCCTAAGATCAGATGGCTCTGCAGCTAAATTACAGCAAATGTTTAAAGAAAACTAACACTAATCCCTTCCAAAATTCTTCCCAAAAGTTAAGAGGAAGAAATAGTTCCAAACTAATTTTATAATTACCACTGCCCTAATACCAAACATACAAAGGTCCCTACAAAAAGAAAATCACAGGCCACTATCACTGATACATAGATTTAAAATTCCTCAACAAACTAAACTCATTAGAAAACTGATTTCAACAAGTTAAAAAGAACAGACAATATAATCAAGTGGGATTTACCCCTGTGATCAGGAAGTTTTTCAAAGCTATAAATGTGATACATTTCATTAACAAAATGAAGAATAAAATCCATATAACCACTTTAATGGTTGAAGGAAAAGCACTTGACAAAATTCAACATCTTTTCATGATAAAATTCTTAACAAATTAGACATACAAGGAATGTATTTCAAAATAATAACAGCCATAGAAAATAAGCCCACAGCTACCCTACTCAACAGTGGAGAGTTGACGCTTTTCCCCTAAGATCAGGAATTGGATGGGGAAGCTCACTCTAACTCAATTTCTCAACATAGTACTAGAAGTCCTAGCCAGAGCCATTTGACAAGAGAAAGAGAAAGATTACTAGGAAAAGACCTGAGAGTATCTGTCTGCTGATGACATAATCTTTTTATATAGAAAACCCTAAAGACTCCACTAAAAAACACAAAAACTAATAAATGAACACAGTAAAGTTCCAATATACAAAAGCCAACATTTATAAACCAGTATCACTTTTATACACTAACAATACACTATCTAAAAAATTAAGAAAATAATCTCATTATAACAGCAATAAAAATAGGTATAAATTTTACCAAGGAGCCAAAATATGTATACACTAAAACTACTGAAGACTTTTGGAAAAAAAATGAGGAAAATAACTAAATAGAAAATATAACTAAATAGAAAGGTATCCATGTTCTTGGGATGAAAGAATTAATATTACTAAAGTGTCTGTTCTAGTTAATGCAATCCACAGACTCAATAAAATCCCTACCAAAATTCCAATGTCACTTTTCACAGAATTAAATAAAACAATCCTAAAATGCATATGGAACTATTAAACACTCTAAATAGGCAAAGCAATTGTAAGCAAAAAGAACAAAGCTGAAGTCATTACAATACTACCTGACTTGAGGATATAAATAGAAATTATGCTAACAGCAAGGTGTTATCATAAAAGCAGACACACTGACCAAAGGAATAAGACATTCCAGAAATAACCCACATATTTATAGTGAATTGATTGATGATAAAGATGCCATGACTAGACAATGAATAAAAGACAATTTCATTAGTAAATGGTGTTAGAAAAGTTGGCCATTCACTTGCAGAGGATTGTAAATTGGGTCCTTAACTCACACCATACATAAAAAATCAACTCAAAATCATTGAAACATTTAAACATAAGGCCTGAAATTGTAAAACTACAAGGAAAAAATATAGGAAAAATCTTCTTGACATCAATTTGGCAAAGATTTCTTGACTATGACAGGCAACACAAGCAACAATAGACAAATGAGATGATACCAAACTAAAAAGCTTCTGCACAACTGAAGGCACATTCAGTAGAGTGAAGAGACAGACTCCAGAGGGGGAGAAAATATTTACAAATCATACATCTGAGAAGGGGTCAACAGCCAAGTACATAATTAACTAAACAGCGCGACAGCAAAAACAAAACAGGAAAAAAAATCAAACCATTAAAAAATAGCAATCGACTTGAACAGACGTACCTCAAAAGAAGACAGGAAAATGGGCGACAGGTTCGTGAAAAATATCACTAGTCATTAGAGAAATGCAAAATAAAACTATAATGAGCTATATCACCTCACACCTGTTGGAATGATTGGAAGACAAGCAAGTGCTAGTGAGAATGTGGAGAAAGGAAATCTTTGCACACTATTAACAGGAATGTAAAGTAGTACAGCTATTATAGAAAGTGTATGAAGGTTTTCAAAAAACAAAAAGTAGAACTACCATTTGATGGCACAATTGCGCTACTGGGTGCAATATCCAAAGGAACTGAAATAAGTACGTTGAAGAGATATTTACACTTCCAAAATCACTGAAGCATCACTCACAATAACCAAGATAGGAAATCTCCCCAAATATCCACCAAGAGATAAAGGGATAAAGAATGTGTGAGACATAATGGTATGCTCTGTGACCTTAAAAAAAGGAAAGTCGTCATTTGCAGCAACATAGATGAATCTTGAGGCTTCTGTGTTAAATAAGCCAGGCAAAGAAAGAAAAAACTGCGTGATTTTACTTATACGAAGAATCTGAAAAGGTGAAATGTTATGGAACTAGTGTACAATAGGTTACCAGAGACTGCCAGAGAGTGGGGAAAGAATTAGGAGATGTTGCTCTAAGAGTACAGTTTCAGTTAAACAAGAGAAATGAGTGCTAATTATCTATTCTACTACTAGTCATTGAATGATGAATATATCAAAATTGGTAAGATTAAATTTCAAATGTCTCATTACAGACAAATGAGATGTTGAATATGTTGACTAGCCTGTTTCAATTATCCACGACATACATACATCAAAATATCACATTATATTTTATAAACATGAATTGACGACAATTAAAATTATAAAAATCAAAGTTATTTTGAAACTAAAAAATTCTTAGGGATAAATATTAAGTAAAGGTGAATGGAAAAAAAGAGAAAGTCAATCAAGGTGTGTAGACTTGGTCTATTTAATATTTTTAAGATAAACTTTCACAAAATTGATCTATGGGGTGTTTTTACTTCATCACAAATAAAATATAAAAAATGAAAATAAAATATAAAATTTCAAACATTACTCAACTATTCTGCAATCAAAATGGAAACAATTTAAAATATACAAAAGACTCTGCAAACCTAAACACTAACAGAAACAGTATTACATGAAAATGAAACACATGTCACGTTAGATAACACTAACCGAAAATGCCAAACCCCACTCCATTCTCCATAAACAATTTAATCACTACTCAAAAAACAAGTCTTATAAAATAGTTTGTATAAAAACAGGTTTTCAGTTGCTATAGATACAAAACATTCTGCTTCATCATACTTCATTCCAAATTCTACTCAACTCCAAGTAAAAAAACACCACAACATCAAGTAAAATCTCTGGCTTCAGGAGAAGTAAAGAGTAAATTTGGTGGCTAAATTTGGAGCAGAAAAGGAAATGAACGCAATTCTGTGATTGTTCAGTTTAAAGAAGCAAGAAAGGAAACTCATGAAGGGTCTTGAACGTTCCAGACTTGGTACCCTAGGCAGTACTTTTTGATACACATAAGAGAAAATTCACATGTCCATACCTTAAACAGCTACTGGAGGTCATAAATTCTTTCCTAATATATCATAAAACTCTTAAATAAGCTGCCATATTGGCAGCTCAAAATGTCAAGATTAAGGTCACTGTAATTTTCCCTTCACCTAATGGTTTCAAAATGGTTTCTATCATAGTTCTGGACATCTGGGAGGAGAAGAGCAAAGGGACACATTGAAGCATATGTGTCAGGAGACTTGAGTCCTGTTCTAAGTGGTTTTCCTACAAGTTCCTGTCAGCAGTAAATTAATTATGTTTATATTTCACTCCCAAGGACTACATTAAATATCCAGCTCCACTCTGAAGGAAAAAGTGTGCAGTTTAAGCTTGTGTCTCTTGGTGGTCTAAATAAAATGAGGGTTCTATGAGAAAGCAGGAATGTACGACGTATGGACATCTGGCAATCTCAATCAAGTACAGTCAAAATGAGTTAATGCTCTTTCTCCAGTAAAGTATCATACATGTTGCTATATTCTAAATAAGCTGACATATAACAATCATAGTATACAACTATATAATTATATACAAATATGAAATTCAAAGTATATTTTATTTAGTACATATTTAAAAGTGTAAGAAAATGCCTTTAAATATTTTCATATATACAGACATGCATGCTGATACACAGATAAATACACTGCTAGAAACAGGCTAACATGCAGATATAAATGGAAACATTGATATAAGACAGTATATCTGTGTATTAGGAAAGACTGTACCAAATGTAGAAATATTCCTATAAGTATAAATTTATTATAATTTATAACACTAAAAAATTTACTTAAAATAATAGGGTTAACATAAAAATTAATGAATTAGGCATTCTTTAGTTTGAGCATTGCTCTTTATTTCATTCATTTGTATATCTCAACTTATATTTACTGACTTTAGTGGATTCATTATCATAACATTTTTAAACTTTTATACTTTTATTAGTACATATTTGTGGTACATCATGTTTACATTTCTTGTGGAGAGTTCTTACAGGTACACATCTTAATTCCCTTTTAATTCCCTTTCCTTTCCTCTCACCAATTATTGCCATGACACTTTAACAAGCAGACATTTCAGGAAGTCTCCCAGAAAGCAGCATCTCAGGCTGTCTCTTTGGGACCTGAAAGTCTCGGACCCGTAGAGTGGCCTGGGCTGCTTGGATCGAAAGTCTGCACAGACCTGCATCTCGGCGCGACTCCCTGGGACTGGTAAGCACGCCCTTCATCCCCAGGGAACTGCCTGGAGACCGGCATCTGGGCTGGGTCTGTTTGGGCCCGTAGCCCCGCCCTTCACCCCCAGGAAGTCTCCCAGAAAGCAGCAACACGGCCTGTCTCTTTGGGACCCGAAACTCTAAGACCTGCAGAGTGGCCCGGGCTCTTTGGATTGGGAATATTGTGGAGACTGGCATCTTGGCCAGGTCTGATTGGGACCGGGAACATTTCAGAAACCAACATTCTGGGCTGACTCTTTGGGACCTGTAGGCCCTTCACTCGCAGGGAACCTCCTGGAGACCTGCCTG